>MJUU01053392.1:10764-73476 GCA_002080025.1 Modiolus philippinarum
CCCCTATGTGTGGTGAATGGCTAAAAATAAATACACAAAAAGACTCACAGTAAAAATCAAACTAGAAAAAAGTCCAACTTATCAAGACCAGTACCCTTACAATGAAGTACATAAAACATGAAGACAATACATACAGGTACTGTACTGTCTACATTCATATTTGTAATTTTATTCGAATCCATAGACATTTTAAAGCTATATATTTTCTGTCCAATTTTTATACGACCGCAAAATTTTGAGGTCGTATAATGGTATGGCGCTGTCGTTGTCGTCGTCGTCCGCGTCGTCGACTGTAGACACTTTTGTTTTTGGTCAATAACTTAAGTTCAAATTGATCAATCCAAATAAAATTTTAATACAATGTTCCTTGGCACAAGAGAAAGACTTTGAGTGGTTTTGGATTTTGTGGCCCCTTCCCGTTTTCAAAAAAGGGACCAAAAGGGCGAAATTGGGTGTATTCACATAATTGGCTGTAGAATTTTTATTATTCATCAGATTTTGATGGTGTTCCTGGGGAAATTTCCAATCAGTAATATTCAACAGATTTCATGTCACGTGTACCGCTCATGAGATAAATGGGCCCAAAAGGGGCGAATCACAATTTTTTTTATTTTTTTTTTATTTCTAGTCCGATTTTGATGCATTTTTTTTCAATGGATTCCTTATGAAAAATCAATATGGCACTAAATTATTAGATATTTGATCACATGTTTCCTTTCAGAGCCACGAGGGGCCAAACCGGTCGAAATTGAAAATGTGCAGATTACATAAAATTTTTATTTTTCATTTGATTTTGATGGGATTTTCTTTTTTCTTTACATTCCTCCTTGTCTTAAGGTTTCAGTAGTTTGTCTGTTTTCGAGCTGTAAGGGGTCAAAGGGGTCAAAATTGCACTTTTTACAATTTTCACAAATATGTAAAATCTTTATTTCTCATCGGATTTAAATGGTTTTTTTTTCTTCTTCTAGTTGGTGTCCAGCTAATTACAGTCTCAGTCTCCTTATTATGTCCATCTAGTTACTGTTTCAAGCTCTTTACTGTGTCCACATTCACTCCATTGCACTTGTTCAAATTTCAGTGGTCGACATGCTGCGCTCCGCGTAGCCCTTCATTAAATATTTATGCAAGTACGTGTGATCTTGACATACTTACCCCAATATCTCTGAATCCTTCCTCTTTGCAAATTTCATTCAAATCCATAAAGACATTCATAAGTTATGCTCCAGAAACAAGGTGTTTCCGAGATGCATGGACGGACACCCCAACAGACGTATTGGTTTTACTATAAGCCAGAGATATTTTGACTGGTAAAACCAAGGACTCATTATACGTCCTTGGGTAAAACGAAGCAATCTTAAAGTAGAAACCGGGTAATTACTAAGATTTTCTATTTCAAATAATGAACAAATTAGTATTGCTTAGGGCAAATAAAATGGAAATGGTACATAAACAAGCAATGCTGACACTGAAACATTTCATGTACATGTACATCTAGCAATACTAGAAACAAAGATGAGCTTTTAAAATCATTTTGTCTCGGTTCGAATTCGGGAAGACTCTCATTCTATTATCCTAAATTGTTATGCACAGTTCATTGTAGATCTACTTGTCAAACTATCTGACTCGAGAATGACAATCTTGAAAAATTTCGACAAAAGTTGGCTATCGACATAAAAGTCGAATGCAGGCTAGCTATAGAGTTTAAAATAACCAATCAGATGCCGGCAAAGTACTAATATAACAAAACCATTCTGCTTTCATTTTGAATATGGTCTTATTAATACTAGAAACATTAGAGTTCTTAAAAGCTCATATGATCATGCAATATTTTTTGCAAAATTTTTGAAGCTTTGTCAATGGAAAAAAGATATGCCTGTCAAATTAGCAATTTTCATACTACATTTGAAATTTCAGTTCACTCGTCGCAGTTATAGTACCTCGTAGACCTGCCTCTGGCTTTAGGAAAAATCATTATGCCATCATTGTAACGGCCGCCAATGAAAAAATCGGTGGTAGTGGGTGACCTAAAGATTGAGATCTTTATAAAGAGTTAACGACATAGAAGTGATAATAATCCATCATATTGTTTATGAATTACGAGTTAATAATGAAGTGTTCATTTCATCCTATTTGATACAACATATTGTATTCTTTTCAGAGACCTTCTAATTCCATAACCATTTTCTCTGTATGAACTTTGAAAAAGACACAAATAAAAGTTTCAAATACATTACGAGGACATTTCCTAAACAAAACGAAAATTACCACACTTTCTTTGATTTCAAACGATGAACAAATCAGAAAATTTAACGGCAGATAAATTGAAATCGGCGCATAGATAGGTGATGTCACATATATGGCCATCGAAGTCATGCTCATAATGAAACGGTAATCATTTTACTTGTACATTTAGCATTACTAGAAACATAGATTATATAGATATGTTCTGATATTCTTATTGTATATTGTAAAGATAACAATAACGCCTGCAATGGCCGAAAACTACAGTCACAATCCACAAGTCAGTAAACTACGTCAGAAATACAAAAAAAAATACCGAAGTTGCATAAAAACATAAATTTCGTTTTGCTGTACACGTGTTTCAAGGAGTAACCTAGCTCTCATCAGCAGCATTAAAATCAAATAATATGGAAAGCCATAATCCAAAAGTAGTAAAAAAGAAGTACTTATTTCCAAAAATATCGAAATAGGAAGCCAAATCCAGTACCAAGGACATTTACCGAGTGCAATACACGGAATGAAGCCTCAGTATTTTTAAGGAATTAGAATTTTGAAAAGCACAAATAAATGACAATGACAAACGTATATAATGAAACTCGGGATAGCCGAACTTGGTACAGGCACTAGCAAAAGCTAGCGATAGGGTTATACCAGGTTATAGATACCCAAACCTCCCCTTTCTCTATTCACATACATATTAATGCTATTTTGTCCAGACTGACATAATGCCCTAAATTGTTAAGTAAAGTTCATTGTACATCATTGTAAACCACGTATAGTCTAAATTATCTGGCGTGAGGAAATTTTCAGCTGACTACATGGAAGGTACCGACAGAAAAGTCGAATGCTGGTTAGACTACCAAATAACACATAGCTGCCGGCATAGTGATAATATAAACAAAATCGTCCTTTCAAATTTTGAATATGACGTGTCATATTGACAAAATATTTAGTTCTAGATGGACCAGCAGTTTGACTGAATGACATCGTGTGAAAATTTTTGAAGTTTTAACAATGTGAGCATATATGCCCAAGAATCTGGCAGTCAAATTGGTAATTGCCTACTACAGATGTGGAAGGTAATAGAAATTTCAGATTAGATTAGAAAATTGACTCATATCATGGGTATGCTGCCGTATGCTGTACCTGCCCATTTGAGGAAATAATTATGCCGCATTGAGGAAAATTCGTGAAACGTTTAAACCGCAAATGAAAAATATATAGTAGATTCTGACCTAAAGATTGAGATCAGTAGTCAGTACTTCGGTGCTGACCCGAAAGCCGATTTTATTTTGAAACAATATCTAAATTTTTGTAAAATTTGTTGAAAACTAAGAAATTTCTCCCTCATGCAAAGCTCTGTCTTTAAACTAATTTTGGTTTCTCATTTAGTTGTTCTGTATCAGTTTTTAAACATCCTTGAGTTTATTGTCTTCCAAATGTTTAAATCTTATCTGCACCGAAGAGACATACATTGTCGAAACGGCCATATGTACAGTAGAAACTAAATTTATTTCGGTATTAG
Source organism: Modiolus philippinarum (assembly GCA_002080025.1). Classification (NCBI taxonomy): domain Eukaryota; kingdom Metazoa; phylum Mollusca; class Bivalvia; order Mytilida; family Modiolidae; genus Modiolus; species Modiolus philippinarum. The sequence goes on from MJUU01053392.1 coordinate 14,531, forward strand.
TTATTTATAAAAGATCCTCATAAAAAGTAACAACACACAACACAGTAGGGGTGATAATGTCTATTTGAAGAAACCCGATGAATGGAATCAGTTTCACCCTTAAGTATACAGTCTATTCATATTTTTTTCGGAGACTGTTCTAGTTCCACGACCGTTTCCTATTCTCAATCATTTCAAAATTTAAAAATCTAGCAGTATATGAACTTTGTAAAAGACAAAAACATGAGGTCATACAAATCACAAACACATGACGTGGAAATTTTCCTGAACAAAGTATTGTTAATGTTGAAACTCAAGTTGGGGGGGGGCACTTCCAATATGTGATGAAATAGAATGAGCCGCTGGAATACAGTTGGGTGCAGTCATAACCTCTCATCCAAGTTAACTCCAAGTTAACTTAGAAACAATTCTAAGTTAACTTGAAGTTAACAGAGCAGACGTAGAACGGTTCTAAAAACGGTCATAAAAACGGTCATTTTCTAAGTTAACTTAGAACAGTTCTAAAAGCAGTCATAAAATAGAGCAGTTCTAAAAGTGGTCATAAAAACGGTCATTTTCTAAGTTAACTTAGAACAGTTCTAAAAGCAGTCATACGGAAGACAATGCCCGCTTTTAGAAAAGATTATGACCGTTTTTAGAACAGTTCTACTCGATGACTGCTTTTAGAACAGTTCTTGACAATGACTGCTTTTAGAAAACTTTTCTAGAGCAGCTCTAGAGAACAGTTCCAAGTTAACTTAGGAGAGGTTATGATTGCACCCAACTGTAGGTACCCTTTCCCCCGAGTATTGAAACAATAATTATGTGCACGATTTTCTTTTTCGTTAACAAATAGCGAGGTTGCTGTTAATTTGGTTTTTGCATATGCGCATTTCGAAAACTTTTGTCTCTTCACTGCAGATTAAATCAAAATATTCAAATGATGAACAAACCAGTATTGATAAGGGCGGATAAAACGGAATCAGTGCATTAACAAGCGATGAGACACGGACACCCAGGTTATTCTGATAATGAATCTGTACACAATTCATATGCATGTAGATCGAGCAATACAGAAACAAAAAAAAGTTTTGATGATCTTTTAGTATCGGCCAAAAATTGGGAAAACTCGAGTACGACTCCCGGATAAGGATCCTTAAGTGTTTACAAAAATACATACACATATTTATGCTACGTGTCATAACTGACATAATGGCTTGAATTGCAATGTATGTAGTTCATTGTAGATCCAAACTACTGTTGAAGCACTTTCGTGGACATCAACTTCGTGGCTTTCATATATATCACTATTTCATGGCTACTTAAATTCGTGGTTTGGAAATTAATGCATTAAAACTCATATAAAAATGCATTTCTTTAGGAACTCAGCCAACCACGAAATCCGAACTCAGCCAACCACGAAATCCACGAAAATTGGAACCCCACGAACAACAGTACTTTCACATATCTTACTCGAAAATGAAAATCTTGAAAAGTTTCTGCTGGCTTCATGGTGGATATCCATAATAAAGTTGAATGCTGATTAGACACTACTAATAACTAAATACCGAAGTTACTGGTTTCATGGTAGGATGTTCTTATTAGATTTTTTTAACTTTCGTAATAGTATTATAAATTCTAGTGATGCACAATGTGAAACTTCATGAATTTTATACATGCGTATTCTGATATATTTTAATTTTGATTCTGTGATGTATGCAATTTCTTAAATAATGAACATTTTAGATTTGTTTCTTGGTGTATATTTTGTATATATTGATTTTTTTATTTTATTTTATTGTGTTTTATAATTAGACGCATCGTCACTCGTACCCTGGTGACTGGTGCCCCCGATGTAAAGGGGTAGTTTCAAAATAAATAATTATATAATTAAATATNATATACTGTGAATCTAGTTTCTGCATAAGCGCATTTCAACAACTTATGTCTCTTTAGTGCATATAAAATCTAAACTTTTGGAAGACCATAAACTCACAAGATGTTTAAAAACTGACAGAGAACAAATTACCAATATGTTCTAAATGTAAAGCAAAAATCAGTTAAGGACAGAGCTTTGCATGAGGGAGATACTCATTAGTTTTCAACAAAATTTACAAAAATTTAGATATTGTAAGGTTCTATAATTTTATTATACATTGACGAACATCTACGTTTGAAATCTAGGTTATACATGTATGACAAACATGGACGTTTGAAATACAAAAAATACCGATGTTACATAAAAAACTGTAAATCTAGGTTATATGACAAACGTGATGATTTTGACTTTCCATTTGCGAACTTTCACTTTCTCTACAGCAATATACCAACCTCCCCAGCATATGGAGTGTATATTTCACAATTAATTCGTTACTGTAGAGCGTGAAGTCACTAAATAATCAATCAGATGTCGGCATAGTACTCCTATAAAAGCTCGTGTAATCACTAAATACTTCTTAATGGACAAGAAGTTTGACTGAATGACACTCATGTCAATTTTTTTTTTTTGAAAATTCGCCAATGGGAACATGTATGCCTAAAAATCTGACAGTTCAATTGATAATTTGACAATTTCAGATGAGACTTTGAAGTTCATTTATCGCATGGATATATTACTAGTACTGCATAAACCTGCCACTTTGGGAAAATCGTTATGCCACTTCAAGAAATAAAGAAAATTCTTGAAACGTTGTAATGGTCGCCAATTGATAAAACTATAGTCAAGGCTGACCGAAAGATTGAGATCTATATAAAAGATCTTTTTAAAAAGTAACAACAGTAGTGATGATTGTTCCTGATTTACCAAACCCAGGGTCAAGAAACCTGATGAAGGGAATCGGTTCTCAAAGCCATGAAGTGCTTATTTCATCCTACATACTTGTCGGGCTATTTTTGACTCAATTTAGTTTTAATTATATCCCCCATTACTTTCATGACTGTTTCATGTCTATCTTTTCCACCACAGAAATAAAAGTTGTTATTTTATTTAACTAGGCAAAAACTTTTTGGTCATCTATAGCCAAGATACAAAAATAATAGAAATATATGCATATGATATTCTCACGCCTTAAATTTTTTGTCATTTGTCCCACTTCAATCCATTCATGTTTCCTCTTTCGACTGCTTGTTCCCACTTTCTGCTGTCCCTCCTAACCATGCAGTCTATCTGTTGTTGTTTTTGCATTTGTGTCAAAAGATTGATTCAAGTACTAATAGTATGTTACCGTTTTATTACAATAATTTATAACATGTACAGCAAAGTCATCTGAACAATAAAATACAACTTGTATAAATTGAAAAAATGCCATATGAAAACATATTAAGTACAAACTTTTTACTATTAAGGTATGCTGCCTACAATGTTCAATGTAAATTGTCTGGAAAGCCCTTGGATTTATTACTGTATTATAAAATAAAATGATTTCTACCAGAATATATACTTTAAATGCCATTTTTCATTTCAGCTGAATTGTTCGTTTAGTTATTGTCTCCGAAATGCAAGTATTTCGAACAGTTTTGCTCATTTAATCCAACTTTTCACATCTTTAATTGCACTGAGACTCGGAAATCTGTTTGACTAAGGTGGAAAAATAATCATTACTTAAAATATCACAAATTAATATCGAAGCATATCCATATTATGTATGTGTGCATTTCCAAAAGTATGCCTTTATTTGAAATGAACAATTTCGTCCATTTCAGTCTATATGAAAACAAGAACTGTAACTGTCCAAAATAATATCTTATCAAATTAATATTATTACTTGAACTGAACTATCCATCTGCACAAATGGCTTATTTTATCACCATGATGTAATTCGTTCTCTATATTATGATCTAGATTGATGGATAAAGATTTCAGCAGAAAACAATAGAAACATACTGTATATAAAGAAATAAAAGTTTTTCAATGTATGACGAGGAGAACAATTTTTTCCTTATGGCAACATTTTTAGGAATGATGAAACAAATGGCACTTTAAAAACTGATTTGATGATGATATAACAATAGCACCAGCTTCTCAAATGACATCGCCATGTCATAGCACCATTGATCTCTAATGACTAACTTCTATGAGATATTTGATGTCTTCAGATGATGCGCTTTCAGATATGTAGGTATTCAATGCAATATAAAACATGCACTGAAATTCCACGTAAATAATTGAGTGAACACATATAATTGAAAAATGAAACCACGTTATATGAACTTGTAATTTCCATGAATGTAAATTTTGTTCTTTTAATGAAACTTCACTTTCATACAGTGTTCAGCTTTCTGTGCAATAGAACACTTACATATTTCCGACTGATTTACAACACATATAAGGATAAATTATTTTCTCAAGATACCATTTAATGAAATCAAAATTTTTAATTGTGCTGTAAAATCTTCACCATTTACTCATTTGTGATGGCGCCTTTTCCATGCCCTCTTCCATATATTCGAGAGACAAACTGTTGAATGAAATCTGAAGAATATTTGTAAAGGTAACGAAATATGGACAAGAATGTTCCAGGCAATTGATCCATAAAAGTCTAGCTGTATAGGATTTGCCTCTGTACGCTGCACCTCAAAAGTATTTATTGCCCATAGAGCAATATTGCATACAAGAAGAAAAGTAACAAATTCTCTGCCAGGCTTAACACGTTCGTGTTCCCGCCTATGCGCAGATTTCCGTAGAGCGTGTAAAAGAAAAACAGTCTGTATTGTAGCTTGAAACATTGATAGAACATACGATAGAATTACAAGTAGTCCATTTGTTTCGTGCTGGTCGAATGCTGATGCCACAATACTGAAAAACCCAAACATATACACTCCTCCTAAAGACACTAAAATAAGTGTTTCTTCAAGATCTAATTTTTGTCCATAATTAAATCTTAGATTCTGCATTCTATGAAATGCTAAAATTACAGCAACCGACGTCATCACGTGAATTGCTACTTTGGACAGATGCTCTATTTTTATTGCTGTTTCAATATATGACGTTGATTTTATCAAAACAAAGAATGTTATCATTGTAATGACTGCAGCAACAAGAACAAAAATTCCAATAAATAAGCCGCGACTAGAACTTGAACAATCTACACTTATCCTTTGTGCTTTGCCTTTCTGATCCACAGAAGAACCACTTATGTCTGTGAGAAAGCCATGTTTACCAATATTTCTCCACATAACATATAATATCCCTGCAAAAGAGAACAACTAAGATGGTGAAGTAATGAGTAAAGACAGCCGATGAGAATACAAGTATTTCAAAACTGTTAAGATATATATATATATAATAAAATTAATCGCAACATTATTTTTGAATGTTACTGGTTATTTCTGCAATAAATGCAATTCAATTTTTTCCATTTATTTTTGAACTATTATGCACAGGCAAATATTTGTACAAACGGATGTAACCTAATACATACCAGCACATATGAGACTGTACTCCACGCTACAGGGATATAGATAAGGACCTGACGACTGTACTACTTCTTTCATTAATGATGGCCCTTGGCAAAGGTGTGTCTCCGATATATTTATATCTAAAAATAAAAAAAACATAAGGGTTTTCATCGTTCATTAATTTTTTTTACCAGTTTATAAATCTAAAATGTAGATATTTGCATCGGTTCTTTATATCTTGCATCTCACCATCAGTAGCCTCCTATCAGTAAAGTTTACTGTTATTATATAACTGTTTACAGCTATTGTTTGAAAAACAAATACGTTTACTGTGCTAAAAAGGGCAAACTGAATATAGAATAGTAAGAATACAAGGATTGTACTCTCGCATCATTTAATTGTAGGAATAAATATGATGGCCCAAATCAAATACGGATTAAATATGAGTGGTACAAACTATTAAAGATATATTTGTTTCTCCAAATTGAAAGATGCAGATGCGGAAATACATGATCAACTAGTTGCCTAATATGCATACATGCACTAAAAATCACTATTAAAGATAGTTTCTGTATCTATCTTCCAACAGCCCAGATCTGCGCAAATGCTGAGGGGAAACTAATATAAAGTCTTCAGATTTACTAATTACACCTTATTGGGGTTTCTAGGTGGTAGCAGGCAATAGGTGTGCGAAGAAAGAGGGGATATTTATATTGTTCTGTTCTGCTTGGTAGTACTACAACTGGTCTTCTTTTGTCTCTCACTTGGTTTTCCATGATGTGATTCGTGATATGGTAGTGTAATGAGTGGCTGATTCGTCTTCTCGATCTCGCAAGGATATAAGATTGTCAGGTGGAAGCCGCGATAACCTCCGATCTATTCTTTTAAATCAGCCGTCGTTTCTGGTGTCGAGTCTACATTGTTGGTAAATCGAGGTCATTAAGCATCTTACAAAGTCACCCCTCTTCTCTGGACCGACAATCTTTAGTAATAGTCTGACACTCCTATCTCAGACCGATTAATTACCTTTTGAGGATATGGGTCACATAAAATTGTGACAAAGTCAATGATCGATAGTACGAGTGCAGTATTTTCCGATTTTACGGCACTCGGTACTCATTGCTCTGTGCTGCAAGCACCTTCTTACGAAATGTTGGTAATTTGACCTTTCATTTAAGGCCTTCTGGTATTTGTAAGCAAAGATGTGAGGTTGATGTTAAATGATCTATTATAATGCTGTACAATTAATGTTGTCGAACTGTCAACTTTTCGTGGTTAAACTGAATGTCACATGACCCCCCTCTCACATGTTTTGGCGTTGATGCGGTTAGCCCTTATCGTTGACCCACTTTATAATTCCTTTTGTGGCTCACTCCTTAATACAGAACACAAATATAAGGTTTGGTTTTAAGTCGAACTATTTGCTTGTTTTCACATTCAATAGACACACTAGGCATACTTACTGTTTCTGGATGTATTAATGATAGTTTTCTGAACTGGTTCTGCTGTCTTCTCTACCTCACGAATCGTCTCTACAACAATATTTTCCAACCAAACACAAATGTTAGTTGCTATCATGTGCATCAGCCCAAACCTTGCCAAAGTCTTGTAGCGATGAATACACATCTGTAATATTCAAATGCAAGTATACAATATTTACATTTATTGCATTACATAATAAAATTGCGACATCGATATTATCAATGTGCTTTATTGTAGGGATTTACCTCCACTTCTGTCAGGTGGAGTCCTAGGGACCCACCATATAAATTTTCCTGGGTCCTTCTGAAAAAAATATGGGTCCCGGAAGGTCACATAATTTTTTCTTGATTAACTAGTTATAGTGTTACATCCAGTAAGCAATATTTGTGCTATATCAGGACGAAACTCAGTTAATCAATTCAGAAAATTACATATAAAAAAGTAATTTAGCTGGAAGGGACAAAAGGGGTAGCGAATTCGATTGAGGAATAAATATCCTGCCCCTACCCATTTCTTCAAAATGGGTAGGGGCAGGAAATTAAGGCTGTTATATACAACTCTCAGCAAGTCTGCACTTGAGCAAAACAAATAAAGACTGGGTCTTGATATTGAATAGGGCTTGGCGTTTCTCCACAGAGTTTGGCTACAATGGTTCGTGGTTAGGCTTTCCGTATTATGACCTGACTACCTCGCCTAGACAGGGCAGCTCTGTAGCCGAGTCTTTGAAAACCAATTCAGGTGCCGGCAGATCAAAGATACATTGCATGGTGTTGATAATATGCAAATTTCAAAAAGGAACAAGTTTGTGGTGTTAATGTGCAAATTTAAAAAAAAAAAAGTAAAAAGTTTGTTGTGTGATTTTAGTTGTATTTAGCTAAGCCCGAACACGCATGACACAAGTCATTGATGCCTTCAATCAATCCGGTCATTCTGTAAATATCGTTTTTTTTTTCGACTTCCCCTTTACCCAGCTTTCAACTGCTTATTTGCGTTCACTTCCCCCCGACGCCGTTATAGTTTGTTTTCTCGATTCTATTTCTGATAGCATACGCGCACATATGTATTTGTTTGACTAATAATTGACTAATTGACTAATACTAGTAATTGACTAATTGTCTAATAATTGACTAATTGACTAATAATTGACTAATTGACTAATAATTGACTAATTGACTAATCCGATAGGGATCCCGAAAATGAATTTAAAAGTGGAAACGAATTATTTAGAGTGTGTCGCCTTGATTATTATTTTAAATAATATTCTTTCATGGGAATTGTGCAGATTTACGATTCTACACAACTTGGTGCTAGATCTACATTTATATAGCATTTTTAAACATTAATTATGTTGCGTCCCGTCGGACGTATATTGTAATAAAATCTGCGTCCTGTCATTTATTTTTGCGTACCAGAAGCGTGTGTTACGCGTCCCGTAAATCCCTGTTTATTGTCACTTTGAAAGCGACAAGATACTAAAAGGCGTATGTTATTTAGATAAATTTAATCCTTAGAAAGAGACTGATAATTTACATTTTGATGGTAAAGCGGAAATATGAGACTTTCCATAAATTGCGAATGCCAGACTTTTCCCACCGAAATGTAACTATTAATTCACATGTATATTATTTTGGACTCCAGGCCAAGTACGGGTTAACGGTCATTATTTTGGACTCAAGGCCAAGTACGGGTTAACGGTCATTATTTTGGACTCCAGGCCAAGTACGGGTTAACGGTCATTATTTTGGATTTCAGGCCTAGTACGGGGGGGGGACTCGATTCTCTGTGCTGGACATGTTCCGATCACAATGTTCTGGACAAGCGAATCGAATGGTTTGGAACAGGAAGTTCTTATTTCAAAATGGACGTCGATTGCGTGAAAGTTACTTTCGCGAACGATTTTGTTGATAATGAAGATAAAAACAATGAAACAACGGCAGTAGAATATCGAAGGAACAATAAATGCCCGTTTCCCTTCTTTTTCCTATCAATATAATTCGTAGTTGTAGTAACATGCCTCGCATAGTAGGTTTAACCCTTGTCAAAAATTGTATGTTAAAGCTAAAAAAATATTGAATGTTCCAATAATATGAAAGGGGGTCATGATAATCTGGCTCAACATTTTGCCATATGAAATGATTTTTTCAACTCGTAACTTTTTTTTAGATAAATACTTGACAGACTTACTTTTGATAAATGCATCGTCATATAAAAAAGTCAATAGATTTAAAATGTTTTCTAAGTTTGCTTGAACTAGGATAAAGTATTTTCTTTATTATCTTATAGAAAGCATTTATTAATATGTTACAAATTCAAAAAATTCACATTTGTTTTCCTGCATCCATTACATTTGACGCCATCTTTAATGGCGGACTGTGTACACTACACCACCTCTGTAGTTAGTACAGACGGAACAGATCCAGAACACTGTTCTCAATCACTCGATTGTTGTACGGAACTGTGCAGGACGTCCAGGACAATGAATCGAGCGCCTCCCGGGTTAACGGTCTTTATTTTGGACTTCAGGCCTAGTACGGGTTAACGGTCATTATTTTGTCTCTAGAATTAGTTACAGATTTTAATAGTATTCTGCTTTTATTCTACCTTGTATGTATTGGATTACTGTATCGTGAACAGTGAGTCCAAATAATGAAATATTGATGATTAAAATATTAGATTTCGTACCTGTCGAACACGATTAATCCCAAAACCAATTACAGACTAGCAAGGGAAATTGATTCATTGTGTCAGAAATCAAAATAGATTTTTTTCCAAATTATGGAATACCTTTTTAAATGGCCATTTGCAATTTTCTCTTTGAACAGATATAATACTTTCTTCGGTATTCTACTGCCGTTGTTTTTAAATTACTTTTCCAAATGGTCATACCAAAGGCATTAGGGCTTCCTATTTGAAACCTTTGAAAATATCCAAACCAGTGACCCTACACGACCCTCCTACATGTCGATGTTTTTCAGAATACCGGTATTGCTCTTTTTTTTTATTATTTTCTCCAAAATTAGCAGGTATCTATTACGCGCAGTATAATAAGATATAACTGGTGAAGTTGTACATCAGTCCAAATGGATGATTATAAGAATTTAAAGTCGTGAAGAAACTTGGCGATTAAAAGGTCAAACAGGCGATAAAAAAGATCAAACAGGAGGAGACAATTAAAATTACAAGAATGAAGAGAATTAAATACGAACGCCATAAAATAAAAAGCAATCAGGGTGAACCATTCAAATAAAATCAGGAGCTCTGGAAGGGTAAACAAGATCTTTTTCGTTTACGTCATCCGTCAAAATGCAAATGGAAAACCCAGTATTGTTGCGAATGTTTTTCAGTCTGGGCATAAACTCTCAATCTAGCGACAGACGTAGATCTTCTTCTTCGACATATAAACGTCGAAAAAAAATCAGCAAAATTATTACAGACCAATAGATGTCTGGATTGACAACAATAGTGTTCTTATGAAGTAACAGCTTGACGACACAGTTTACTTTGAATAATTTTGCCTCGCATCTATCTAAAGCCAGGAGAGACCTTTCTGTCTTGTTCAAGATAAAAACTAACTAATCAAATTTACTGCCACCTTGGTGTTTAGTTATTTATTATGCAGTCATTGACATCATGGTAAGATGTTAAAGAATGCCGAGTGTAAAGTGCAATCTGGAAGTGTAGGAATCGTATGACCGGTTATTAAAGTTACCTATGGTAATATTTTAATGATCCTCTATCCCGGTAAAGCTTCGTAAGAGAAAGATGGAAATCTTACCTCCGGTGTCTCAGATTTCACGACCTTTCACAAGTGTTAAATTTTATATATCCTTATAATTTGGGTAGTGTATATAATGATTTTTATATCTTCTAAAGCAGTTTATAACCACTTTCTATCACTTCACTTTATTTTGGTACGAACTGCTTCATGAAATAAAATTATTCTAATAACAACAATGGTGACTTGCACTTGACCAATCTTTCTAAATATCGTTTCAATTCTTATTCTTTCTTTTTCAAGAGTGATCTTGGAGTTTTTGGTCTACCTGTATTGGGTTTTATTTGTATGTTTTTATACTATAGTGAAGAGGGATACAGAAATGGAAGGTTTGGATACCCATTAACCGGTTTAACCCTACCACTAGCTTTTGCTAATGTCCGACGTGCTAACGTTGTTTGTGTTTTGTCTTTTATTGATGTTTTTCATGTGCAGTTCGCTTGTGGATTGTGGCACGTGATTGCAATTTTCGACCATTGCAGGTGCTTCCTGTTATCTTTCCTCTTATATTTAGTCATTTTTTAAAAATAATTTGCACTGTATGGAAAGTTGCTGTACATATTTCAACAATAACATTAGTATAAAAGCGGTAAATATGGGTAATAACAAAATGACCGAACATAGTGGTCAAAAGCCGAAGTCCATGATATAAAAAGATGGTGGAAACCACCGGCACAATTGTCGACCGCAATGGTCCCGACTTGGTACAGGCATTTCAAAAGAAATGGAGCGTTAAACTGGTTTTATGGCGCGCCAAAACCTCCCCTTCCATTGTGGTAGTGTCCTAAATGACTGTAGGCTAAGATGTTGCTAAACTACTACTAGAAATCATTTTTAGCAAATCTAACTCAACAGGCTTGTCATGTAATGAACATTCCAAAGACTTTTATATCATCAATATAAAGCCATAAAGCTGATGTTGGTTTATCAGTGGTCTTTTTAATTTCAAGTCTACCAGCAATATTTTTGCTGATTTGAGTTAACCAATCACTATAGCTAAATTATTGCACTATAACCTATTGTAATTTCAGATTGACATTTGTTTTTATAACACTATACAGTAAATTGCATAACGTATACGTGTGTCAATGACAACAATATCACCACAATAAAATTCATATTGGAGAAAAAAATAATAATTATACCACGTCATTAGGATAATGCACCTGCCTTTTCAAAAAGATTGAATTTCGTTTAATTGTAAAAGTACTGCTGGGCTTCGTGTGATATACATTAGATGTCTACATAACAGTTTATATAATGAGAGATTTCAATCTAAAGAAAATATTTATTACCAAAGCTTATAATGTTTTATCTCTCCGGGATAAAATAAAGTTTGTAAAGATCAAATAAAACAGCTTGGCTTGTTCGTGAGTACATGATTTATCGAGTGTATGCCAGGGTAAAAATACTTTTAATTAGTGTGCATTAGGTATAAATATGTTAATTTTGAAAATACTTATTTTCTAACTTTAGGAAATTACTCAGTGATACTGATCTTTTATATATTACATATGATTTGCAATCTAGCATAAAAATTATCATTACTCCTGTTGACAAATCATGCATTCTCCAAAGTTCAGCAATGTATATTTTTCGGACAAATAAGTGTTGGGTTGTGTGTTCTCGATGCTGTCGTACGTTTTACTTATTTTCCTTACTGGTCTCTCCCTCTAACTGCTTCGGACTCTTGTTGTCACTTTTATTTATATACATAAAATCAAAATACTCTACATATCACCCATTTTGATTGGCTTTAGTTCTCGTGACATTAGAATCAAAGAAACACCTGTTACAAGATAACCAAGCCGGATGTCATGACGTCAATGAAATCAAATGTGAATGTGAGCATATCCAGCGTAGAACCTTACATTTATGGTAATTAAGTCATCCTACCCTGCAAAATTACATATTGTTCAAAAAGTACGGGTCCCATGCGAACTCAGCTAATTTGGTGGACAAGGTCAATGAATCTATTTCATCAGAAGTAAGACTGCAAAACATATATAGCTTCATATACTTTTTTATAGTCGAAGCCAAGTATCTACAAGGATACTTTTCATCAATGTTTGCACATAGATAAGCATAATACACCTGTGTTGATGTATTGTATTACGAAAATAATGCTTACTTCAAACGCGCACACCTGTTATAACTAGACGTTGATTAATTTTATAGGATACTTTTTCTCATGTTGTCCATAGATATTTAAAATTCAAAGATAAAAATGTAATGAAGATATATATCATTAGAAAATTTTCAAAAATAAACTACTGTTGCTGTAACTTAATATCATGTGTCAAGGCTTATAAATTTTCTTGGTAGTTACTGCAGCCACTTTTATACATGCCGATTTACACCTTTGACAAACAAATGCTAAAAATGTCCAAGGGAAGATCAATAATGTAAAAAAAATAGCCCTAAAATTACATTATTTTTACTTCTGTTAAGGAGCTTATAAAGACCAAAGCTCGAAAAATCTAACCTGATAAAAATACTCTGACTGAAAGATAGTTGTGATGAATTTTCTTACAGTTCGATTTCAAAATATTATGTTAACAATCTTACCTTAGAATTCAGAAATACAAAGTACAACTGTACGAATGTGAACGTCAGATGAAGAATTGGTCTGATGGCAGCAAGTATTTCATTACAAGCAAGGATATCATGATCGAATAGTTCTCCAAAATGTAGTCCACTTTTAATCATACTACCAATTCCAAATCCTGAAATTTAAAGCAATTTATTGAAAAGTTTATCCCACTAATGCACTAGGCTGAAATGAACAAAATATATTTGTCAAGGGGATACTTGAAAAAGTCTGGCAATTCTTTCCCATTTCAAGGATACTCGTAGCTCTAAGCATAAAAATGTATTCGTTGGCATCAGTAAATAACTAAATACTAAAATTTCTGTAAATATAGTTTCTGCATAAGGTAATTTTAAAGCTGATAGAGAACAAATAACCAATAGGATCTAAGTGGAAAGCCAAAATCAGATGAATACAGAGCTTTGCATGAGGGAGTTACTCCTTAGTTTTAAACTAGAATTAACCAAATTAAATCGAGGTCGGGCTCGCACAGAAGTACTGACAACTGGGTAGGTGAATACCATCGGATACTAGCAGTCCAGCAGCAGGGGCATCAAATGATAGTACGAAATTCATGGGAACAAAATCCTACATTCTGTTGTCACCAAAAGGTAATGACTGTCGTAAGTGAAGACTGTAAAACTCTTTTTAATTGATCGTGGTTATCTGTTTTTTATTGGGTATTCGTTTGAGGATTCATCAGTCAATTGTTGGTTATTTGGTCAATAGGAGCACCTACAGGAAGCTAGGAGTCGATCTTTTATAAAAGTCAATTCAAGAAACATATTCTTTCAAAGTTTGGTCGATGAGACACAGTTCTTTTATAAGTGATAATGGATGCATCTTATCGATATGCATCTGAAACAGTTTCAATGTATAATAAAAACATGATGTGCGAATGTAATAATAACTTATAACAAATCTATGTTATGTAACAGCAATAAAACATCTCTTCTTCACACGTGTCTTAAATTTGTACCCGTGTTGAATGAGATAAATTTATTGCAAATGAACTGTTTCTCAAAGTAAAATGTTTTCTCTTCTGTCATGTCTATATAGATGACTGATCGTTTTTTTTTTTCTGAAAAATTCTGTGATTGGCTAAATGTTGTTATAATATTAAAATCTTTAAGGGTCATACAGAGATATATAGTATCTCTTGTCTTGCAAGAAAAAACAAACCAGGAATTTAAGTTAGCTCCGATGCTGTATGGAAGGAAGCATCGTAGCTCGTTTCTGGAAATGAACAAGCTACCTTTTTCAATAATACTGCAATTTTAACTTTGGACATATCATTTCTTGCATGACAAATGATGCATGAACAGCAAGAGACGCTTAACCTGTCGACACATCCGGTCTTCATGTTACCAATCGGATATTTCTTAAATTAATTGGATTATGAGACTTGGGCCGTCTTGGACTTACTTTATACATTGTATATGAAATATGAACAAAGTTCATGGTCAAAGCCCTCATGGTGATCTCTAGATGAAGAACAACAATAAAAGTGTTGTTTCTTTCATTTGTTTTAACATGCAGTTGTAGACTTGTGTGAATTTACTTGTTAAATTAAGACTTCAGAGTTTGTCTCCTCCGCAGAGAGGAGTCCATGGAAAGTTTCCCCGTTGAAAGATGTATTCTCTCTATATATTTCAGTTATGGTGTACTTGTTCCTGAGAGAATATCTCGTATTGATACACCATTATATTTTCAAATTTTAGGACTTTAATATTGTCGAAAACTAAGGAGTATCTCCCCCATGCAAAGCTCTGTCCTTACCTGATTTTTAACTTTATATTTAGATCATATTGATTATTTGTTCTCTATCAGTTTTTAAACATCTTTGAGTTTATGGTCTTCCAAATGTTTAGATTTTATCTGTACTGAAGAGACATAAGTTGTCGAAATGTGCATATGCAGAAAATAAATTCACAGTAACTTCGGTATTTAGTTATTTCTTGAAATTCAAAATGAACTTCTATAATGATTATATTTCCCATTAATATGCCTTCTTGAAGTATAGTGCCCTGTTGTTGTATATATGTCATGATTATCTTATATGACTTTTTTTGTCAGGCAATGGATGACAGCGATTGTCAGAACACTTTGTCAGTTAATTCTATGATTGTTGACGATCCCGTTGATGGTCGGGTATAGCTTTGCTCGATATTTAGCAATGAATTCCGCTCAAAAGGTGCCAAGGACCGTCTTGAAGTTACTATGAGGTATGACAAAGCCCATTATTGAAGCCCCATGTTGATTTGAAGAGGAAGAAAAATAAGGTTGTTCCATTGCTTGGTTTCATACGATCATTTATAAAGTTCTTCAATAGATATAGTCAAGATTCTTATTTTTTATTTAATACTGGGATAATCACGTCTTTTAATGTCAACGACCTTTCAATAACAATTGCTTTTAAGTTGCTACTGGACACTACCGCAATGGAAGGGGAGATTTGGCGCGCAAAAAAAAACGGTTTATGTTACCATTTCTTTTGAAATGCCTGTACCAAGTCAGGACCATCGCGGTCGACAATTTTTTCGGTGGTTTCCACCTGATTTGTCGTTCTGCACCATGGACTTTAGCTCTTGATAATTCTGTTCGGTAATTTTGTTATTACCCCCATTTGTAGATACTTTGTCTCGTGTGCATTTAATCCCATACTCTTTCATTGTTAATAACAAAATACCGCAGTTACTGTAAACTTAGCTTCTGCAAAAGGCCATTTTGACAACTAATTTCTCTTCAGAGCAAAAAAAAAGACACCGGTAAATTGAAAGTCCAGATAAGCTATGGACAGAACATTGCAATAGGGAGATACTTCTTAGTTTTAAAGAAAATTTTCCGAAATTTGGATATTGTTAGTTTCAAGATAAAATCGTTTTTCGTGTCAGCACCAACAGCAGAGGCATCAGCCCAGTGGTAATAAATAACAAGATACCACAGTATTAGCATCGACCAATTGAATTGAATATTGGTACACAAAGCTCCCCTGTGCTCAATATAAGATCATATGTGAAATATAATTATGTCCTATATATATTTCAACATTCTCCTTTTCTAATAATAAGCATGGTAAGGTGATTATTAATAATAAATAATGAAATTATATGGAGTAAATGCACATGAGACAGTAATGTAACAACGTTTTAATATTGTTAGTCCCCGTGAGGATTCAACGATGAGCTTTGCTCATACCTCACAGTACGTTCAAGACGACACCTAGTACCGGTTTTGGCGAAATTCATTGCTAAATATTGAACAACGCTACATCAATGCTTCTCATTACTCAATGATGGGGTCGTCAACGAACATAAAATAAACTGGCAAAATGTTCTTGCAATATCTGTCATCCCTGGCCCGACAAACAGACAAAAAGAAGACAATCACAGCATATAAACAACAACAGGGTCCTTCATCAAGTCAATTGCTAGAAAAAATTGGCATAATAAAATCATGAGATGTGGTAATATAAAAAGGTGGTTAGAACATTTGAAAATTACAAACAAATTTATGTCAAACTTTGAATGTACGATAGTGTATCTATATGTAAAATTCTCTTTAAAACAAGTACACATAACTGAAATATATAGAGAGAATACACCTCTCGCATGGGGAGGACTCTAAACTGCAGGCGAGACAAACTCTAGTCTTAAATAAACAATGACAGCTTTAAACCGAAGGCGTTGTTTATATAAAGTGGTTCAATATGCATTGGTCTGAATATCTTAATGAACAGGAATTACATTACCGACTCTGACCGACTCTGTGCATAAAACTGAGTTAAGTCAATGAGTAAATAAGGGTAATAACAAAATTATCGAACACATTTGCCTGTAGTCAAGAGTCAAACCCAAAGGGGAAAAAGACATAACAGGTGCAAAAATTGTAAACTGCAACAGTCCTGACTTACTACTGACAGCAAATATCAAGATGAATCCAAAAAAAAAATCCCCATCGAAATCTGATTTAAAATAATGACTCAACATATTTTAAAAAATTGCAATTTCGGCTCCTTTGACCCTTATAGTTTGGAAACGGTAACAGATATGCCAAATCTGTTGACATACTACCATAAGCTTACAACAAGAGGAATCTAAAGAAAAACATCCCATCAAAATCGGATGAAAAATAAAAATTTTAGGTAATCTGCATGTTTGCAATTTTTGCCCCATTGGCCCCTCATAGTTCAGAAGGAAACATGTTACCAAAAATCTGATTGTACACCACTATATTAATTTTTCATTTAGAATCCATTGCAAGAAACTGCATCAAAATCGGACTAATAATAAAAAAATGAAATTTCTGAAATTCGCCCCTTTTGGGCCCCATTTATCTCATGAACGGTACATGCCACGTCAAATCCGTTGCCGTAGTACAGATAGGAAATTTCCTCACGGACACACTGAAAGAAAGCCCATCAAAATCTGAAAAATAATAATTATTCTACAGCCAAATATGTGAAAATACCCAATTTTGCCCTTTTTGGCCCCTTTTTTAAAAACGGGAGGGGCCAAAAACTACACCCAGCCTTCTATTTGTGCCAAGGAACACTGTGTCAAAATTTCATAAGGATCAACTTAAACTTAAGTTATTGACCAAAAACAAAAGTGTCTACAGACGACAACGACGACGACGACAGCGCCATACCATTATACGACCACAAATTTTTTGCGGTCGTATAAAAATGAAGAAACACCCACACACAAAGATGAACAACACAACAAAAACTACCTTAGGATACATGTTATCGTTTCTATGATGTATTCAGATTTCCAAAATAGGTGTTTGATTCTTCATTGACTACACACTTCACAATACGAAAGAGACCCCAAGTAGTCATAACCTAAAAACTCATGAACATTGATTTCAGATATAGCAAATGGAGGTAGATAGATGTTGCCAGTGTGTTACGATCTAATACTGAACTCAATTAGCCTCCAGTGTGATATATGCATGTGAACTCATCCACATGCAGCAGCTAAGGCTTCCACTACGATATGTTCTAATACTGAACCAACCTACAACATCTGGGTTTAGATAGAAGCTTCCAGTGTGATATGTTCGAATACTGAACCAACTTTATACAACATCTGGATTTAGACAGAAGCTTCCAGTGTGATATGTTCGAATACTGAACCAACCTACAAAATCTGGATTTAGAAAGAAGCTTCCAGTGTGATATGTTCGAATACTGAACCAATTTACAACACCTGGAGGTAGAAAGAAGCTTCCAGTGTGATATGTTCGAATACTGAACTAACTTACAACACCTGGAGGTAGCTATAGATAGAAACTTCCAGCTTGATATGTTCGAATACTGAGCTAACCTACAACACCTTGAGTTATATAGAAGCTGTTATGTGTTCTAATACTGAACCAATATACAACTCCTGGAGGTAGATAGAAGCTTTTCATATGATATGTTCGAATACCTATTCAAACTATAACATCTCGATGAAGAACGAAGCTTTCAGTGTTATGATTTTAAATACTGAACGAACTTACAACACCTGGAGGTACTGTGATATGTTCGAATACTGAACCAATCTACAACACCTCCAGGTAGAAACAACGGCAGTAGAATACCGAAGGAACAAAGGAAGTGATGATTACAAAAATCGAAGTCCAAAGACATGGCAAAAACCGCAACAGAGAAAAACAAGGACGTGAGACAGCCACAATAGACGGAAATAAAAAAGACGACATTAAGAACTAAGGCACTCATAGTGTGAACTCCCATGATAACCGGGAGTGACATCAGGTGCTTCGGAAGGGTAAGCATGTCCTGCTCCACTAGTGGCACCCGTCACACTATCAGTGAGTCAATCCAGGGTAGAGTCAAAACCGGGTATGTCAAATCCGTGAAGACGTGAAATCTAGCTGAAAATGTCCGTTTTCATTTGGGACACAGACACGTCATATCTGTAAATGATGTCGTGGTGACGGCCATAGAATTTCTGAAGGGATGAAAGTAACAAAGGCTAAACAAATCCCTGACTAACCAGCTTTTGGGACAGTCTTTTGGCTCTATTAAAAAAATCACTGTATACACTACATGCCCGACAGTAACGAATCAACTGTGAAATGTACACCTCATATGCTATTGCTGCTCAGAAATGGAAAGTCCGCAATTGGGAAGCTAAAGTCATCACGCTTGTCATATAGCTTAGACTTCAAACGTCCATCTTCGTCAACGTATATCAAAAGATCTAAGTACAAAGCTGAAGTAGGTGTATCAGTAGTCTCTTTAATTTCAAGCTCATTGGGATAGATCTGGTGTAAATATTTCTGAATTTTGGAAAGAAGCTTCCCGTGTGTTATGTGACATGCTGAACTCAATTACAACAGAAACCTCCAGTGTGATATGTGCATGAGAAATCATATGAAAAATGAACTCACCTACAGCACCAAGACGTAGATAAAAGCTCCCAGTGTGATATGTTCCTGAGAAATCGTATGAATATTTTCTCTTTTTAGAAGACAATGACGCAGCAGCTTCTGGGGGAACAAAACGATGCTGTTTCTTCCTCACCAGCAGAGTTGTATTTTGGAGGAGGTAAGTGTAAGCGTATATCAAAAAACAAATGCTGACAGTATACAGGTAGATATAAAAACCCTGAAACAAAAAGAACTCTTTCATTGGAAAATATTGTAGATGAAAAAAACATTTGATCAATAAAATGGTTTTACGAAAGTAAACATAGCTTTACCAAAAAATATTAAATGTTGTATACAGAAATTAAATTAACTGTAGTTCTTCAATGTTATTTTTCTTTCAAAGATGCAGCCAGAAAATCTCTAGGGTCAGTTGGGGTCATGGCATAAATAACACTCACTTTTCTGTTCATTATTAGTAAACAGAATCAGGGTCAATAATCAATATATATTTTTGCTTGAATTAAGAGGTCAGTTATTCATATCATTTGGTGTTCGGTCCTACGGCAGAAATTATTCATTTTCTATAAGTGGCAATTTTCGCACTGTTATAAATCTGTTCATTTGAATTTCTTAATTAAATTTGTACTGTAGACATTTTACAAATGTATGAACAAGTAGTCTAGGAATCACAATTAGTCCAGTTAATATATTTGATTTTTGGTCTTTTTTTTATCGCACTAACACCTGGCAAAAAATTGTGGTATTTTAAATCTAAATTGCTTAAAAAATACAAAATATAGCTGTAGTGCATAGTACAGGGCATAAGGGTACATAGTTTCAGTGGTTGTGCTGGAGGTAAACTAAAAGTAACTGCATAAGGTTGTTTAATTAGCATAAATTAATTTCAAAAAGATCCGAAAATGCCAAGAAATGCTTTCTATATCAATATTTTTGTTACTTTAGATACTTAAGGTTTGCTCTCTCTATCTCACATTTTTCTGTTCATTTCTGTCAATCTCACAATTTCTTCTTTATCTGCACTTATACCAAAATGTCCATAATTACAAATTAACTGCATATCATTTAAAAGAAATTAAAGTGCGATGCTTGCTAAAAAAAAACATTACATTTTTTCATGGAATTTTATCAAATATAATAATGTACTGAAGATATATATATATATACCTCAAATAGAAATCCCATCGGTTTTGGAGCAAATATCTCTGCTAAAGGTACCACAAGGCCAAATACTACAAGACCCATGGCATACAAACCACTCAGTACGATAAACAGGGCATCTCTATAAGGAAAAAGCACCAAATAAGAAATACAATATTTGTACTATAAAAAAGCAGCTTGAATGTACATTGATCTACATCTAGCAAGGAATTCAACACAAACCTGTGCTTGAGACCGTCTTAAATTTACTATATAGTATGAGCAAAGTCCATTGTTAAAGACCTCAAGGTGATTTCAATGTGAAAAACAGCAATAAAAACCGATGTTCCATTGCTTAACTTTGCCATGTACTGATAGAGACTTTGTCTCACGAGACTTTTTTGATTATTCATTAATTTTCGTTTTGAGATGAAAACTATTATTCTACAGACGGCCTAAAGAATCAGAATTTTCTTAATTTTTTATTATCAATGTATTGATAATGCATATGCTGAGTACTTACATTAACGATGTATCACACTGTTGGTCATCTGAGCCATAACCTCGTTTCCGGATCATTGACATTGATGCTGATGGCGGGAAATCGGGGTCAAAACTGTCACCTGACTGTATAATGTCTTCATGGCCTATTCCTGAAAAAGATGTTATGTTGTTGTTGATAACAATGTTTGAAGAGCAGATATTTAATCCACAAAATGTTATTTCTGAAAAAAAACTCGTTACTACACTCCCAATGGATAAAATACCCCCGGTAGTTCAGAACTTTCTGCGAGATATTGTAGGTTTCGTGTTTAAGGCTCCGTGAACAACATTTCTGCTGTACATGCATGTTAGTGATACATGGGAACAGATGCGTTCTCCTTGCTGAAGTGAATATATTTGCAGTGTAGCATGTCTAGAAATCTAGCAGTTTGCTAGACTAAAGCAGTAAAAGGCTTGATATGGACACATCTAAACTGTTATACCACAATATATTAGTTATAAACATGCAAGGTGTGCTAAGAAAGTACGCATCTGACCAGATACAATGACATCTTTCATAATATTTTTACGATTTCGTTAAAAATAAACCAAAAGAAACGAAGAGTTAAAATCATAAAGTATACGTAATACAACGGCGATTTTTTTCAACTGTTTTCATGGCAGATTTGAACAGTGCTGTAAAGCAATTTATCAATATATAAAATTCATATGTTGTCAATTAATAGGACTAATAGGAAAATAAATAGAAATCTTATCCCATCAACGCTAAATGAAATAAAAGCATTAGGAACAATCATTAGAACTCTTGATATCATGTGGGCTTGCATGGCATTGATTGTATTGGTCTCTTTGTTTTTTTGTGTTTTCATCTTTGATTTTCCTGGATTTGCAATTTTCTCATTAAAGTTTCTGTTTAAAATCTACTCTCACTACTTGGCTTTTATTTCAGGAATTCACTGAAGATTAGAAAAACTGTTGTGGACATGACATGTTATCCTTGTTATTCCGGCCGTCCAATTTGCCTCATAGATCGAAATCGACATTTGTATGATTAATTTCTTTGCTGAAAGACAAAGACGGCCTATATAGTTAATTTGAGATGAGGTTAGATTGATAAGCTAAGATAATAAGCTAACTGTTATCGCGATAATGAGCCATGCAGAACTCACTCTACTTTCTGTCATTTAATGATTGATTTAAACACACTTACCAGAGTCGCCATTTGGTCCATTTTGACTTTCTATAAGAAAGGCTTCAGTAGTCCCTGTTCTTGTATCATGGTGAATTAAACTCGCACTCTTCGTGTGCTTTTTATTGTTTCCTATGGCATGAGGCGTATGCCATGAATGTCGTCTCCCTCGTTCTAATGTTCCTTCGTTTTCTGTCACTTCCGGTGAAGCTACGTTTGAAGCGTTTGCAGACGACATTTCATTTCTGTCTCGTGCTGAACACCTTGGCAATGTATTTCTATGCGCATGAAGACTTTGAAGCAAAGCCTCGCTTGCACTGGAACTTGTCAGACTTGGAGGTATTGGCGGTATAGGTGGTGTAGATGTATTCAGTCTGTAGCTTGGGCGATTAGCAACGGGAACCCAGCTGAAATATACAAATCACATAGTAACAATGACAGCTTAAAGTTTGGGGGCATTTACATGTACTATGTAGTTAGATATAGAGCAAGTTAACGGTGAGGTGATTTACTTACAAGTAAAGTTGAAAAATTATTCGTGCAACTCCCCCACGGTTGAACAACTGTGTGTTCAAAAATTAAAAAAAACAATTAGATTAATTTTATCTAATTGTGTTCTATCAAACTAAAGCAATATTGATACATAATTTATCCAAATTAAAAAGGGAATAAAGACCATTACCTTGTCAAATTTTGAACATAAATTCCCTGTAAATCTTAACGATCATTTCAACTACTGTAAACTGCAACAAATGTGCTATAAAGAAGTTATTCCGAGAAAAAATATAGATAAGAAAAAATATAAATTTTAAGTTAGTCATATTTTTAATTTTCTTTCGACAATCTATGTCGCAATCTATCATTTTCAATATTTATAATGATATATTATCCCCAAATGCAGATAAACATTTGGAGATAACAGAAGCCGCAGTAAGACTCTGATTAAATCAAAGGGCACAGTTAAAATAAATTAGGAAGAAACTACGTCTAATACTCAACATCTTCCATTTTGCATTTATAAACATTCATATCTGTTGATAATGTAATCATTACAAAGTTTCCCTCCCGAGGCTTGCCGAGGAATTGCTTTATCTTATTTATATTCCAGTACTATTTTTTTGTTTCTCGAAGACTATCGGTATCCGTTCCCACAAAAATTCATGTGTATAAACTGTAATTTCTGTCATTTATTTTGAAAGTAACCCATTGAGTTTAAGTCGTAAAATATAATAAAGTAGGAAAAAATATGAAAAATAACATTCTGTATATTGACAATTCTTATGGCCTTTTCTGCTAAAAATCTGTACATATTGTAGATGAAAGATTGAAATGGAATATAAATTAAAATACACACACTTTCATTTTCAGTTTAAGATAACTAAAACTGCAATATTGCAACATGTGGATACACTCATGATATCCACACAGACGGGCGTATATACGGACGGACACAAGACCTTGAGTGAAACTTGTAGTCTTGAGGCATAAAATCGTCTCTCAGTGCTGATGGATTTAGAAATTTAAGTCTTTTTCAGCAAAAAGACAGTACTAGAGTAATAAATATGTACAAATCATGAGGACTCGCCAGTCAGGAAGATTTATTCATAAAAAAAAGTTCCCCAAAGCATCGTAACGATAGCATTTTAACATGTTTGACACCATTTTGTCTATATCAAATTAATTTTAGCTTGAAACTTTCCTTTCTTTCCTCATTACGCAATAGCAATCTTGCTTGTTAAATATATAGGCTACATCGTTCACTTGGGATCCATTCTGATTATTTTTGTCGCCATTGTCATATCTTTAGCATTAACAGGATTCACAAAATAACCCACTTGAGCTAAACCCTATTTGTAAGTAACTCATAGCTTGAAATCAACAACCATGACAACAGAAGTTTTACTGTCGAGATCGCAAATTAGTAGACCGCTGTGGGCATCTGTTTCCCAGGCAACAGGCAACAGG
Organism: Modiolus philippinarum; assembly: GCA_002080025.1. Classification (NCBI taxonomy): domain Eukaryota; kingdom Metazoa; phylum Mollusca; class Bivalvia; order Mytilida; family Modiolidae; genus Modiolus; species Modiolus philippinarum. The sequence continues at coordinate 38,951 of MJUU01053392.1, forward strand.
TCTTTGTTTTTTCTCTCTACTGGATTTGACTTCATTACCGGAACTGACATGTAACTGACACGGCGGGTGCCTTATAAGAAAAGGGAGATGCCGCTTACTCTACCGTTCCACTTGATCTCAACCAAGGTTTTTACCGAGTACATGTTGTTCATCTGTATGTTCTGTGCCATCCTTATGTGATGTCTTCCTTTCTACGTGTTTCCGATGTTTCCTTATATTTGATTATTCTTTTATGTACTGACCATGCTGACGGTTCGGTTCTATTTGCCTACTTCCGTATTTATTCCAGTGCCTAGTTTGCCTTAACATTGTTAAAGGGCCATACCAGCATAATTTTCAAAAAATTATACTTTTCTTCATTAATTTTAAGAAATATTCATAAATTCATTGCAAAAAGTCCGATTAAAAAATTCATCGTGGTTAGCGAGATATCTGTACAGGTGTGAAATGCGTTTTAATCGCGTTTTTTGCATCGTATTTTACATTTCGCGTTCTATTAAATTTGTTTCTAAAATAATTTACACAAAATTCATAGGTATGGCCCTTTAAGGGATGGTGAAATTGAAACAAACCCTTTATAAGTTTGAACAGATCTTTTTCTTTTTTTTGGGGGGGTGTGCATGGACGTTTTATTTCTGTTTTCAATACATGTACTTTACACTGATGCAATGCAAGGCCGGTAATAAGTTCATTAGATTAGGAGGATAGATCAACTTGAGTTATTTCTTTGCTTGTAATGTCAATATGATGATCACCCCATAAAATCACCATTCGTATAAATATCAGACTTGTTAAAACGCAGCAATCGGTGTTGGGAATAGAGATATTGAGGATGCATTACATTTGTCATTATAACAAATTGTCTGCAGGTTGTTGTGACCACTATAGTAATTACTTTGTTCGCGTGGCAGAGGGTTCAATTATGGGTCAACCTAGAAAAGCATTTGAATTTTTATTTATTTTTATTTATTTATTTATTTATTTTTATTTGTATGTATGTGTTTCCAAATATGTGGTAATAACTACGTAATATTGTACTTGTTGTGAATTTATTTTCTACAGATGATCATTTCAACAACTTATGTCTCTTCGTCGCAGATCAAATGAAGACAATGGAACTTTGGAAGGACATGCACATGTAACAAAAGATTTGTAAAACCTGATAGAGAACAAATAGCCGAAAAGATCCAAATGGAGATTTAGCTAATTTCAGTGTTGTGACAATTTCGATTAAAATATGTCGGAGTTCCAAAATACTGATTTCAATTAAATGTGCAGGGTTCAAAAACAGATGGCCGGATCCCCCGGTGCCAGATCATACACACATTTGCATATTCAGATGACGGAGTTGGGTGCCCCAGGTGAATGAAAACCTTTCTAATTTTTCGTGTAGAATTAAAGCCCAAAAATATCCTGATAACAAGATCACAAAGAAAACACTTGCATTCTTTTGTCTGTCTGATGTCAATTTTATTAGTAACTCCATGATATTACAAGTTTACCATTGAAACTCCAACAAAGTGATATTGACAACAGGAAATTATGTTCTGTTTCAAGTCTATATCAGCATCAGCTGTGCTGTAATAACCTGCATCAGTACGAATTATACCTCCAATCCCTAATTATGTCTTCTTCTTTTGTAATTATTTTACATATGATAGAAGTAATTCTTCGTCTTCAACTCAGTTTGAGTTCATGACAGATCGGGACTGTTTTATTTCGAAGTTTCAAATATTAGTTGTAATTAAGTCGTAGTCTCCAACAACAGTAGTTTAGTCTATTGACTTTCTTTAATATTTCTTTTTTCATTTTATTTATTAAATGCCAGCATGACGGCTTGCATAAAATGTTCTGTGTTGGGTTGTTATATTCGATACTGTCTTTAGTCTTACCATAGATAATAAATCTATGGTCTTACGGATTTTCCTAATTGGTCTCTCCCTTTAATTACTTCGGACTTTTGTTGTCACTTTTATTTTCAAAAGTAACTATTTTTATTTAATTATTAAAAGCTACTAATAAAATGAACAATCATATGTCTATTCCCCAAAGAGATATTGAAAAAAACTCTCAATTTTCTCTTAATCTACACAAGTTACTTTTCTCACAAGTCTGGTCGTAAGATGTCGTACAATTTTAAACAAAATGATATTCATCTTCAATTACTTTGCAATAATTCGACGCTTACTTACATTTCATTATCTCCAAATCGTCCGTCTGTTCGAGGTGTTAAGATCGTGTTGAGGTGTTCGGAAGAATGGGGGAAACAATTAACGAACACCGGTATATTAAATTGCATGACATTCTCGATGATTTAACCTTACATAACGTTAATGGTTATTAATTTTAAATTGATATTCTGGTATTTCATTCACCAACGATGGTAGAAACGCTAATGGACAACAATGGACAAGTGTTTCCACTTCAACACTAAGTACTTTATGTAATAATAGTTAACCTGAGGAGACGGTTAATGAAAGAACTTGAGAGAAAACTGAGACATTTAGAAAAAAATCGATTGTAATTTGTACCTTTCTCACGACAATTTATTGTATAAAATGAATAAAGTTCAAAAGGTTATCAGTAAATTGATTCAAATGTAACGGAACATACATTTAAATTTAAAAGTTGCATGTTTGAAGTGCTGATAACTTGCACCCGATTATTTGAAATATGAAGGCGGACCTTGAAAATAAAGACAAAAGGTATTAGGGACCCGAAATCTTGTACATTATAAAGTAAACTTAATTAAACTTACATTTGGGTTTCCTCCGATTCCGATGTACTTGTAGTTTCGTCACCAGCGAATAGTTCACCGTCCGTACAGCTATCTGAATCACTACTGGTCATTGCGTTTAAATTGTTTGGTATGTGATTTGGTACAAAACGATTACCTCTTGCCATTGGAGGTGAAGGGGCGTCCCCTTCGTCTTGTGTGTTATTATTGTTACTAACGTCAGTGTCCACATTGTCGCTAAAGGCGCGGTAGGTTTCGGAGTCGTCCCCACTGTCCGAGTCCGGCATATTTATACCAACAGAAGTATCATCCCCACTGGAAATATTCATAATTTTCGGTTCATTAGGCTATCACATGGTCAAATAAAATGTGTAAATCCACTGACAATTCTTTTACAAATTTTAATGTCATTTTCGGTTTGATGAAATATTACATTTTCCACGCCATCGATTTCTTTTCAACAATATACAATGAAGTTGGTGTACAATTTCAACAATTTTGAATAGTTTTCAAACCAATGGACATAGTATTTTCAAACAAATCTAACTCATCAACGAACTGAGGCCTGGTGAAGGGTTGACGCCACAGGTTGACTTAAATATTTCCCCGTCCTTAGGATCACTGACTAGATGAAAACAAACACTCCAGGTCGAGAGTTAAAACAGCAGATGTTAAGTGAAGACATCAAACGCGTGTTTTCTTCTCTATGGTAATTAGAAATATTACCACAAAATGAAAACAGTCCTTTATAAATAAGCTGTATGGAGGCGAACCGTGAGTAATGAGATCTCTGTAAATGCAAGTTTTGAAATCGATTACAGTAATCAACAACAAACAATATATATTGATCTATGACAAAACCATGAAAATATATACTGACTCATATATCGGGAGAAACCCATAGAATCATAGGTCATTCTATTGTGGGCGACTAATTATTAACAAGTGTTGGTCATCCCGTTTTTATGTTTTTATTTATTATTAATAAGCACATCAAAATCGATACTAATGCTTGTGTCAAGTTGTGTTTTTAAGTGGATCCATCAACTATATCTAATGGAAAGTAAGGTGTTATCTTGTTTGAAAGATATATTACATTTTTATGTAAATATGCAAATTCATCTTATTTAATTCCATAATAAAAGATACATTTCAATTCAAGACAAAATTTCAAATACTGGGAATTACATTCATTTAATAGGAACAAGAATTATATCAGCAAATGCGTGAGATTTACCTAAAAAATCAAGAAATCAAATGGAAAAAATGAAAGTTATAAGGAAAATGCCAAAAATTTGACCCGAAAATGCGCGGTCCTCATTTTCCACGAGATTGGCAGGCCTACATGTAACCGTCTGGCTTTTTGAGACATGGGTCACTGTTATTAATTTTTACACCAATGCCTTTTATTATGACTTATCCGATATGTTTCTGAACTTGAATGTATTTGCACTGGTTTGGTGAAAAAGCAGACCAATTCAACTTCAAAGTGGGATGGGTTCCAATCCCTGGCATCCCACTCAACACCAAGACCTAGTCCAAGACCACCAGTGATAAACGTCCGGTTCTTCAACCTAAGCTGCGAAATGAGATTTACAAGATAAGAATATATTTATTTGTACAAAAGGTTATATCAAAGATGAACTGACAAATTTTAAGATAACAAATATTTACATATCATTATGTTCTCTGCTTCTTACATTAATTTTTACTTTTTAAGATTGAGCAAAGACAAGAGTGACAGGGGCTTAACAGGGATTCAATTTACTTTGAGATATGACGGTATTTACACCTTCAAGTTTTTTTTTCAAACTGGCTTTCAAAATACACATTTTTTTTTCACAAAAAAAGGTTTTATTGAATGAGGCTTTGTAGTACAGTATGATTCAAGCTGTGATTTGTATTGTCTGGGTTCAAGCTAGGGCAATGGCCATAAAACAAGTGTAACAAACTAACAAGAGGTTCAGAATCTCATTTCATTAGTAATCGAAAAGAAACAAAAAGGGACCAATAAATAGGACAGTACAAGACACCGAGATTTTAACATTATATACGATTCGGTTCACCATGTCAACAACTATATACTGAACAAAAAAGTTTAACAACAATTGGTGTAAATAAAAAGCATCTATTTTTAGGTTACCAAATCTCGATTCATAGATTTAAATCTAAATTTCTGAGCTTGATTCAAGTTCGACTAATCATTAGCATTACTTGTCCAAAAAATGAAAACATTGAAAAATTGGGGATTATGCCAAAAATGCCAATTTTTTGTTTTTATGTAACGAAAGCAAACAAAACGTCTTTGATTACCAGAACCGGTTGTGTAATGGTGACCATGAGGTGGATCTTGATTTTTTGGCAAAAGATGAAAATCGCCTTTGGGACAAAAGTCCATGTTTATCTTTGTTTTGAACTTTAATTTGAATTGGATGTCTTGTACACCCTTACTAACAAAATGAAGAACTTTTTAGGTTTTGATTAAAGCAGTCAGAATTTATCAGCATTTAAGCATGTTAAAATTTAAACCTGTTGAAAATGTGTAGCTTAACTTTTTTGTTCAGTACATATATACGTATTTTTTATTCTCTTTTAAACAATGCATTTTATTTGAAGAACTGAAATATTTTTCTAGTTCCTGATCTTTTAGAACCAATCAATTTTGCGTTTTATTTTTTTTATTAATCTTGACCTTTAACCAAAGGCAATTCAGACCAAACTTATCGACCAAAACTTTGTTGTTTAAAGCATTCTATACATTTGTAAAGGCTTCCAAACGATTCCTCTACAAATCCCGTCCCATGTCAAGTTGTTCCCATACCAATCCATCAAAAATGTATTTTGTATTTGTTGGTGAATGAACTTGAATATTCATTTATAAAAATTTTCCCGTGCATGCTCATTATATTTATTATGGAATTTGTTACTACTTGTAAATAAAGGAGAATTGTGTTATTGTATATAAAGGAGATGATTATTATTCATTGTATACAAAGGAGAAGTTTGTTACTAATTGTATGCAAAGGAAAAGACTTCATAAGTTGGTTGAATAAGGTAATAACGAAGTTACTGTGAATTTAATTTCTGCATATGCGCATTTCGACAACTTATGTCTCTTCAGTGCAGATCAAATCAAAACATTTGGTAATCCATATACCAAAATATGTGTACAAGCTGATAGAGAGCAATTAGAGGTTAAATCATCTAAGGACAGAGCTACCCATAAGGGATTAACAATTTTTTTAATATAATTTATGTTCTCAATCATTTTTGTGTAAAATCTTTAAATTTTAAAATTGAAGTTTTTGAGCTTATACATAAATGCAGTATGATCCCGCAATTTTGTATTTTATTTTAAATATTATCATATACATACAACTTTTATTTTATATTTTTAAAAATAAAACACTTATGTTTCATCACACAGACATTTTTTTTTTAAATTTCTTAATAGAAAATTAATACCCTGTAGTCACTAGATATGCATCCTTCAAACTCCAGAGCCCTGGCTCTTGCAGACTTTTTGTTGCTGGTGGCAACTTTGATTGGACACATGTGTAGTGAAATTTTGAAAAGAATATCAGCAAGAACAATTAAGAGTGAGTTGGTTCCAAATGATCCAGTAGATTTGTTGAAATATGTAAACTTTGACATAAAGATACATCTGACCCATGTCTCTGAATATGAATTACAGTAATATAGTTTGTGTTCCTCTTGATCCAATTGATAAGATGCCAGTATGCCTTCAACATACCAATATCAATCACACCATTTTGCAAGACCACCAAAACTATGTTATTTAAACATAAATATATCGTACTGATGCAATCTTCACTGAGAGGGAAAACATAAGATTTAAACTAACCAAATTTAGTTAGAACTGGCCTAGTATTTTCAGAGATTTTTCATATCCCACTAGTTTGCATTTTTTATTTTAGGTCATAATGTTATAATTCTTATATAATTTGCATATTAGGAAATACGCCCACATGATTGGTTGCATTTACTTCCAGTCGCAATTTCTAAAGTCATTTATATTTCGATAGACAACCTTTACCTTACTTTCAAATTTACATCCGAGTTCATATCTCGGTAATTATACATAGTACAATCATCTAACTTTGCATATGCATGTATTTCTGTTGGTAGGTCAGCATCCAGGCAAAATTAGGTCACTTTGACCTATATTTTCTGCTTCAGTGACTCATATTGAAGTTTAAGTCCAAGTTCAGATCTCTGTCACTGTACATGGTAGAATCATCTAACCTTGCATATACATGCATCTCTGATGGTAGGTCAGCATCCAGGCAAAATTAAGTCACTTTGACTTACATTTTCCGCTTGAGTGACTTACATTCATGTTTATGACAGAGTTCAGATCTGTCACTGTACAAGGTAGAATCATCTTACCTTGCATATGCATGCATCTCTGATGGCAGGTCAGCATCCAGGCAAAATTAGGTCACTTTGACTAATATTTTCCACTTCAGTAACTTACATTCAAGTTTATATCCGAGTTCAGATCTCAGTCACTGTACATGGTGGGATCATCTGATCTTGCACATGCATACATCTCTGATGGTAGGTCAGCATCCTGTATGCAGACGAGGACACAGACGCTGGGTTACTGCAATAGTCCCCTTAACTTTAGTGAGGCGAACTAAAAAGTTGCCATCTGCATTGATTTAAATGGTATCACTTATTAAACTCCAAAATTTCTTTTCAAATCTTCTTTTGTTTACATGAACTTTATCTACAAATCCTATTCATACCTACTAACTATCCCTATTTGTGAGGGTTTTTGTCCATGAGAGAGCATCAGATTTGTAATTTTCAGAATTATTTCTTCCTTACTGAATAAAATAGTCATTGGTTCATTGCATAATGCAGGGATGAAGATTTGCAATATTGTCAAAGTGGCCACCTGGGCCCCATGCTGAACAAAATTCAGTAGCCAAGCCAATATTTTACTAGCCCAGTACTATATAGTCAACCAAAAGTTCAGGATATTTCAGTAGCAACCTGGTCTACTGGTTTTAAATTTATGGTAGCCCAGGTCGAATTTTAGGGGCCTTGGGCTACTGGGCCCTGGCAATTTGCATCCCTGTGATAGACGAATGTAATGTCATAAAGATGCTAAAAAAATGACAGAAAAATGGATTTGAACCCCTCTTTGGTGGTTTAATGAAATTCCTGGACATATTTCACACATCAAAACCCCTATGAGCATTTTCAAAAGTTGGCAAGTATGCCTATAACAACTTGTTATACAAACTTAAGACTGATTATAAAATAAAAATGCATACAGTAGGGTTCAACATTACATTTAAAATCTTTGAAGACAGAGAAGGCTACAAGATGCCTGAATTAAGAAAATTCAGAATTGCAGAAATTTTTAGACATTATTAAAGTCCCTTTTACATTATAATAGTTAATAACAAAATTGCCAATTGTATCAATATGTGCTGAATCAGACAGGCATATAATTGTATCAATATGTGCTGAATCAGACAGGCATATAAAACAAAATTTTTTTCAGTGATTTTTGATTTTATTTTTGGAGCTGTAATCCATTCCTTCAGTTTTGATTCCTTGAAGAATTGTCCAATCAAAAACTTTGGAAGCTTCCTGGTGACCCATAAGTTTTCACTTGTGTATATCTCCTACTGTCTAATCAAGCTTCAAAATGACATCAAAGTCTGTAATAGTTTATTCTGTGCATCTCTAGACTTTAGTAATAATGGATGTGGTCTGAAATAGAAAAATGAGGCAATTTGCAATATTTATTACTGATGTTTTTGCTATGAAAATTTACACTCCTCATAGTTTTGTATTTAAATCTGATAGGTCATTACACAAGCATTTACCCTATATCTGTCTAGAACATTCAATTATATATTTCAATTGGATTTTTCAAATAACATAAAAAAATCACCATTTACATCACAAACCTTCAACATCAAGAAAATTATCTAGATATTTTGTGCAAGTTATAGCTTGCAAAATATTATATTATCTATTGTCTTTCCCCTATAAATAAAGTTGGTCTTCAAGTAAAGTTAGCTGTCGACGAATGGCAGCCAGTTATACCTCCCACTAATTGAACCCTGATTCAATTTGGCAAGTGTAAATTTAAGTGTGTGTGGACACAATACAGTAATGGACAAAGCATAAATCTGGACACAATACAAGTATGGACACAATGATATACCTCCCCCCTTTTTTCCAAAATATTAGAAGACAAATTATCTCCCCTTCAAAATTTCGGACGACAACCATATTGCTTCATGCACATCTTCAGGTGGTTTAACTGTATAACATTTTATCAAAATCCAAGCAGCCGCTTAGGAGAACATGCGCTATCAAGGTTTGCCCCCTCCCCCTTTTTTCTAGAAAATATTCAAAGACAAATTTTCTCCCTTTTAAATTTAGGACAGCAACCATATTACTTCATGCACATCTTCAGGTGGTGTACTACAACTGTTTAACATTTCACCAAAATCCAAGCAGCCATTTAGCTGAACATGCACTGATAAGCTTCTTTCCCCCCCCTTTTGCCAGAAAATATTCAAAGAAGAATGATCTCCTCTTCAACATTTTGGGCAGCAACCATATTACTTCATGCACATCTTCAGGTGGTGTACATGTACTACAACTGTTTAACATTTCACCAAAATCCAAGCAGCCATTTAGCTGAACATGCACTGACAAGCTTCGTCCCCCCCACTTTTGCCAGAAAAAAATTCAAAGAAGAATGATCTCCTCTTCAAAATTATGGGCAGCAACCATATTACTTCATGCACATCTTCTGGTGGTGTACTACAACTGTTTAACATTTCACCAAAACCCAAGCAGCTGTTTAGAACATGTGCTGAAAAGGTACATGGATGGACAGACCAATAGGGTGATTTCTATATACCCCCAAACTTTGCAGGGGTATAACTAGAGATGACTTTGGCAAAGCCACAAAAAGAAAACACTTGCATTATCATTTTCTAAAAATTAATTTAAAGTCGAATTATCTCACTTTGTTGAGTCAGATAATAGTTGTATTACTTCATGCATATCTCCATAAGTTTACTTCCCTTTGAGTTAAGATTCATCAAAACCTTTTAAGTAGTTTAAAAGGAGTTGTGCTTACAAGGTAATCTTTTCAGACGGAATCAATGAAAAGTCATTTTTATCTCCTCCTTCACTGGATGGACAATAATTATATTTTACATATGCACTTCTCCATATAGTGTACTTCCTTTGTGTAAAGTTTCAACCAAATTTTGCAAGTGGTTTGAGAGGAGTTGTGCTTACAAAAAGTGTGGATAGATGGACCAATGGACAGATGTACTGACAGACAAACAACATGATTCCTATATATCCCACAAAACTTCATTTGCAGGGATAAAATAATCAGAAACCCAAAAATTTGTATCTTATAGAGACACAACTTTGGGGTCATTTTTGCCTCTGAACCCAAAACAAATAGTGGTTCATTTTATTTTAATTAACAACTTCTATCCCGAGTTTAAAAGCAGTATTTATTTCTCTTATAATTGTCTGGATGAAATTTCAAATTTTCAAATGTTAAGGGGTCATACAGTGTAGCTATAGAATAACAAGGAAAAAATCAAACTTGATCAAATCTGAAAGTAAATAATTCATATACCAAGTTTAAAGACAGCATCCAATTTCTTTTTTCACTAATTTTCCATCCAAATCTTTAAATTTGAAATATTTCAAAGTTTTGGAAGGCATTGCTCTTAAACCACGTTATCCTACTTGGTCCAAGTTTTATGCAAAATAACCTCAATCCTAGTTTGAAGACACTGACGAATAAATGGCTGGAAATCTACCTTTATACATTTAACACCATATAAATGTTTGAGAACTACCTTCTGTAAAAAATTTATATATAGACCAATAATTCCATAGCTATTTATTGCTTGTATCTTTAACAGGCATGGGGTAATGCTAATGTGTAATGGTAATGCATTGCAATGCATTACATATTTTCAAGTAATTCAATGTAATGTGTAATGCATCGATTTTTGCATTACATGTAATGGTAATTCAATGCATTACTATCACAAAAATGTATGCAATTCATGCATTACAGTGCATTACATTGCATTACTATTTCATGCTGTACAAACATAGAATGATCAAAAACAAAATGAAACTTTATATAAATAAGATCCAAATAGGCCATGTCATAACAATTTACAGACTTTTACCCATTTTATTCTCCAAAGACACTGTCCTTCTATCATACAGAAACAATGTATTTGAATCATAATTCCCAACCAAGCAAATAATATTTAGTGAAGTCATACACTGGACAAGAATTAAATCAAATAAATTAATTCCCTCATTGGATTATAAGTTTGGACTCTCTTGTGAAAACAAAACTTAATTAAAAAAAGTGTCGAAATAAGTGATTAAAAGATTGTTGTCTCCTGTGAAAATTTTCTATGTCATACAGGAGACAAAATTTTCAATATCATTTTAATTACATGTAATTAGAAATATTGGACAACATATATAGATTGGTTAGAAAATAACAATTATTTTGTTAAAATAAGAGAACTTTGTTGATCAATAAACATACCTGCCAACTTTCACGATTTTGGCGTGATCTACACGATTTTAACCTTCTGTCACGATGTCACGATCGTGAAACAAAAATTTGGCATAAAACACGATTTTGGAGAAATTCACACGAAAAAATGTTTGTTTACACGATTTTGACCGTTGAAAGGGAGATAATCCAAATTCTCGAAAGGGAGTTAACCAGATATTCGATATTAGCCAATCAGAATCGGTTTTACATCGATCACGCCATATTCGCGTGGAAAAACAGCTGATTGGAGCCGGAATGTAAACAATCTTAAATATGATGAGTTTGGTTGATTTTCGTTGATTTTAAGGCTTCGGCGACGTAAATAAGGTTATGTAAATGGATGGACCACCGTCAATCATAGTGAACAATTCTTGAGTTATGAATCAAGGTGCACAATCCCTGATACAACGAGCTGCAAGCACAACACTTGACAGTTGCGTGGATGGCTATGCGAGTGACTATGTCGTTGCAAGTTCCCCGTTCTGCAGAGTTTGCATAGTTGAACTAAGTAGCCTTAACGACATTAACAAACATATTGGTACTGTAATGCACGAAAGGTCACATAAAAATCCCAGAACACCACACTTTTGACGGAATCAGAAAAAGCAAAAGACTAAAAATATGTAATGCTTGCTTTATTTATAGAAGAATGGAATAAAAGGAGAAATGCAGTAAATGTACATCAGGCAAATAATAAAGGAGAGAGAGAATGGTTTCATTAACAAGCTTACAATCTTTTATTTTCATGAAAACAGTAAACTGTAACTTCAAATAACAGCAACATAATGATTAACAGCAAGCACTGCTTTTTGTTTCCCTTTAACAGTTAAAACTTAGTTAAAATTTAACAGAACATAAAACACCAAATGGCCCAAAAATATTTGAAAACCATCAGAAATGCCCAAAACACATTAAAATAGGAATGTCTTGCCTCCCTCAATAAAAAGTAAAGTCTTCTATAACACCTAGATGTTTGTATTTGATAAAAAAGAGCATCAAGTATAAGACAAAAAAAACTTCACGCAAAATGCCGCGAAATCTCACACGACTGAAAAGGAAGGTCGCGCATAAAAACCCCCATGGAGATTTTCAAAAGTTGGCAGGTATGAATAAAAGTTCAGATAAATTTAATTTAACACTTATACAATTATAAATCTTTTCATTTTTTCCAATGAAAGACAGAAATGTATATATGAGTTGATTTATTTGTTATTTTTTTTTATGATAAAATGTCAAAATGTAATGGTAATTCAGTGCATTACTAAGCTAAAGTAATGGTAATTCAATGCATTTCTTTGCAAAACTCATGTAATGGTAATGGTAATTCAATGCATTTTTTCCCAAGTAATGGTAATTCAATGCATTACATTGCAATGTAATTCACCCTATGCCTGATCTTTAACATATGGTTTAAAATGATTTTCCAGAATAAAATTAATTCCAATTACTGGTTAATGTTAATTCCCCCAGGAAGTAACAGAAAGAAGATCATATTCAATGTAACAAAGCTCATCTTAGATCTAGATACCAGCAGTTGGTTGGCTAATAACACAATTTTGGACGAGATCTAGATACCAGCAGTTGGTTGCCTAATAACACAATTTTGGACGAGTTTGAGATTTGGTTGGCTAATAACATAACTTTGGACGAGTTCTAGATATAACCAGTTGGTTGGCTAATTACACAATTTTGGACCAGACTTAGATACCAGCAGTTTGTTGGCCAATAACAGATGAATAGAAAATTTGTTATTGATACTTACTTTCCTATGAACATTGACAGAATTTCTCTGGAAAATTTAGGGAAGAATGGCTGTTTTACTACATGTTCTAATACTAACAATGGTCCTGTTAATGTATCTGGTGGTTTATATTTCTTGTCTTCTCCCTAAAAACAAACAAGAGACCTTTTACATTATTTCACTCAGTAATACATGACAAAATAGAGTCAAACTTTGATGCCTCAAATGCTGATCACTTTAACACAGCTGACAGGTAAATCAAAATAATATTTTTTTTTGTCAATAAAACCCCTTTCTAATATTTTAGTCCCTTTAGAAATAACATCATTACATTTTACAATGCCTGAATCCACCTTTACTGAAAATTAATCAAGAAAATGCGAAAAAGTTCTCAGATCATCGGATCATCATCCAAGCATATTATACAGTGCAGTGTACCAAAAGATTTAGTTTATTGCCATAACATGTACCATATAAACTGATGATGTACATGCTCCAGAACAAACAAATGATCCAAATGCTAGTGCATTCACTGATGCATATAATAATATTGTTAAGGCTACATTTCCAGAACAGACACAGAACGACTGTACTGTAGAAAGCAAAGTGTTTTTCTTGGTTCTCCTGAATTCCTTATAAGAATACATGTACCTATATTTTTTACTTCCACATTGGAAAAATGTACTATGCAAGTAATACTGCTGTGTACTATTACTAGCCATATCTGTAGGGTATACCCATTGTCAGACATAAAATATCCAGGGGTGCTTTCTATGATTGATTTCAAAACAATTTGTTCTATTTGTTTTTGTTTTTTTTTTTTTGTCTTTTGATCTGAACAAGTAATTGAAAACNAGAACCCCTTAGTACAGAAAGACTGTACTGTAGAAAGCAAAGTGTTTTTCTTGGTTCTCCTGAATTCCTTATAAGAATACATGTACCTATATTTTTTACTTCCACATTGGAAAAATGTACTATGTAAGTAATACTGATGTGTACTATTACTAGCCATATCTTTAGGGTATACCCATTGTCAGACATAAAATATCCAGGGGTGCTTTCTATGATTGATTTCAAAACAATTTGTTCTATTTGTTTTTTTTTTTTGGTCTTTTGATCTGAACAAGTAATTGAAAACATACTACTAGTAAGAACCAGTTTTCACAAATAATGGAAAACATCCTTGGTAACTGTTTACTCAGGTTTTACAGTAATACTGTATATTTCAAAAGTTTAAATTTTCAGGAAAATGTTATTTTCACCTATCAAGCATTGACTACACTTATGTCGATGGTTTTAGATCCAAGGGTTCTTTGAAATAAAAACAAGTGTGGACCCAAATAGATGTCTCGCCCGTCCCTACTTGGTCACAAAACTGATGTGAAAACTCAAACTGCCTAAATCTGAAAACTTAACATGTTCGGTAGACTGTACCAATTTGTACTGCTTGAAGGGGTTAACCTTGATACTCCAGTGATGACAAATTGGTATACAATAGAATTCTATAGAAAGTTGAGTAATTGATTAGCAGACAAAAGACAGGAGTTTAGAAGGAGTTTTATAGGTGTTACTAGAGGAATATTGGTATGTTCATTGAAGAATTGCAAATAAAATACATTAATCGTTACGGAAATCCGCCACAACAGTTCTCGCCACAATATAGCTGAAATATTGCTGAAGTTGGCGTAAAACATCAATCAATCAATCAATCAATGTTACAAGTTCTGTTATGGTATTTTTGAATTTTCTTTGTTACAGCATACCTGTTAACCCTCCCGCATTACGCGGGAGTCGAGACTCCCGCTTTTAGGCCTCAACTCCCCCTTAGCGTCTTTCTCCCCACGGGAGACCAAAATCACCCACTTCAGACTTTTCCTCCTGCTTAAACTCCCCCTTTTAAAAAAAATATGAAACCCACAAATTATTACTATAGAGTGTCCATAATTGCTACCTTTTATCCACAGTGAAATGTTAATTAGACCCAATTAACGGATTAACTTTTCAGTTAAATAAACACTTTTGTGGCAATGTTTACCTGATAAACTAATTAACCTAGCTGGCCAATCAGGCCTTACCTGTATGATTATTTACTGTCAAATGCCTTTAAAATAGTGTTTTGAATATTGTCAGAACCGTTTTTTCTCCCCATTCTTTGAGAATTTAACGAATGCTTAGTCGACTTTAATATCAATTTTGCAAAACACGTCTGGTTACCTCCCTTTTATATTTTTCATGTTCAGCTTTTTATTTTTTTTTTCATCAATACTGAGATATAATGTTGTTCCAAAGCAATAATTTTATTAATAAAAACATATTTTCCAATTAAAAAAAATATTAAAAAGATGTTCAAAACCTTATTTGCTTATATTTTTACAAAATATTGTTCTACTTTCATACCAATCGACTGCATCAAAATCAAATTATGAAAGTTTTAATTGCATATCTGTCATACTCTTTCAGTATACAATCTCAACTGAGCAGGTAAATCATATAAGGGCTGATGCAGTGTGTATTGTCCATTTATACCCTAGTAATACTTGAAAGAGAAGTACTGTGAGAATGTTGCATTACCAGATTGGGTCTAATCCCAGTGTAATGTAAATTGTGTTGCATTGTGGTTTCTTCTAATTCTTTGTTGGTGCTTCTGATACTCAGATGGTAATAAATTCGTCGCACGTAATCTCCCCCTTAGCAAAGGTGGAAAGAGGGAGATCACCCTCTTTGCATTTTCCAGGAGGTTAACAGGTATGGTTACAGTCCTACTAATAATTTTGTAAATGACATTATTAATAATCTTATTTAATAAGTCTTTTCCATAAAAAAACCAAAGCTATACTTTACTTACCTTCAAAATTCCCATGTACACCAGTAAACTGTTAGCTAACATAGAACCTGTGTTATTTTCACATTTCATTGCTTCCTCAATCAGTTTTTCTGAAATATATGAATGATTCAATTATTGAGTAGCAGTTTTATTTCTTCTAAGTCATAACTCCTAAATACAATTTATCATATGATTCTTTAAAAGAAAAAAGACTTTCTGTATTTCTGTTTTATTATATATGAAAATAAAACAAAAATGTGTCCATGGGACACCAATGCCCCCGCCATACAGATATATCGGCAAATAGGAAGCAGATGAGCGACCAACTTGAAAAGGGGAGACATGGTACAACTCATCATACCAAAGCATTAGACCAAATATCAAATCATTCCTGCATACACAAGCTGAGAAATCTTTGACAAACATTTCAGACGTACGTACAACCAGACGGACGGACGGACAAACAAGGGTAAAACTGAATGCCCCCTTTGCCTAACGGCAGGGGCATAAAAATGTATTCCAGCAATTTATAGTTTGTTTTAAGCTACAACAATAAAAATTGATAATACAGTTTTTGATTATTTATCTTCATCAGCTTTGATTCATCTTTTGGTTTATGGTCTTAAGTTTAGTATGATTTATAAGTTGTAGAAATTAAGAATCTAACATCATGGGAAGTGAGAGACAGGAGAATCTCAGACACCCAAGGGTAAGATTTCAAGTCATGGACGAAGGTTACTGAGTCTGAGATAATTGAAATCTTACCAGAGGCTGTCTGAGATTTTCTTGTCTCGCACTTCCACTGGTTTTTGATTTTATTTCTCACTGTATTCACCCTCAAATATTCAAAAATCAACACAAAAATATCACCCCTTTTTCATCTATTTACACAAGGAGTTATGTTCCCTTTTGTAACATCATAAAATCGGGAATGTATACACAAATGCACCATATTTTAGAAGACGATTTTTCTTGTATTTTCCTAGGAAATTTTACTGTAAATGATATAACAATTCTTTAATATGTAGATTAAATCAACTTATGATAACTAATGAGGAAAAATTTAGACTACAGACACTAAATATGCAAACACAATATTTGCCAGTAAACTGCACATGATTTTTTTTGTCTTACATTAGTGTACGACAAGGAAATCTTGCACCGCTAAAAAAAGGAACTCCTGTGTCTCAAAAGTGAGAAATAGCTTTATCAACAATATGTACATTTTCTCTTTTATCTTACTGACTGATATTGTCAGTATCTTTGTATTGACCTGATACAAGAAATTATCAGATAATGACGTCAAGAAAATATCAGGTAATGACCTCATGAATATGACGTCATGTCTCTTATAATGTTGCAGAGAAAAACAATAATGGTAGTTTTGAAGGTCTCAACAGAAAATATCACTAGTATCACAGCTCAACCTATATGACTCGCCGCGATACTGTGATATTTTCTGTCTCGACCTTCGAAACTACCATTATTCTACATGTATATATCTCCAGAATCTTAAAAGGCACTGATCTGATACCTGAACCAAACATGTATTTACTAACATTGTAACAGTTATTGGCTTTATGCTAGCCTTGTTTTGACTTGATGTGTATCTTCAATTCAGCTATTTTCATGATGCTGACTAGGTGCCTAATATTGAAACTAAAATAGGTCTCAATTGTATACTGTAGTATTTAATCCATAGGTACTGTGAACTGCGGAGAAAACGAATCAAATCCTAAAGTATTTCCATTAGAGATACAAGTAGATTCTGCTTAGTTTTATAGAAT
Source organism: Modiolus philippinarum (assembly GCA_002080025.1). Taxonomy (NCBI): domain Eukaryota; kingdom Metazoa; phylum Mollusca; class Bivalvia; order Mytilida; family Modiolidae; genus Modiolus; species Modiolus philippinarum. The sequence continues at coordinate 56,654 of MJUU01053392.1, forward strand.
TTCTTATACATAACTGCAGATATTGTAGACTTTCAAACACTTGATTTGTGGCTCCACCATCCAAGTGAAGAACTTCAGCCTGTTAAAGATCAAACTTGTATTTACAGCATATTTACCTGCACATTCACAAACATTATCCTTTGTATCTATATCATCTGTTGTTACATCAGATGAAATCTACAATGAAAATAAATATATAGTTGCAGCATTATCCTGCAATTGTTAAAAATATATCTTATGGTGGTACTGGTATATTCAAATGTTGATTATTTGTACCATGTATAGTCAAACCTGTTCAAACATATTTTAATTAGAGCATGTCGAAATTGGCATTGTCGGAAGGGCCCGGCAAATTTCAATCATGAAACTCTAGGCAAAAGTAAAAATCATATATGTGTGGATTTCAAATTCTGTTTGAAGCACTAATGTGATGATACAGTCATTTGCTGGACACAATAATTTCTTGAAGTTTAACCAAACCATATCATTTCTTTGCTTCATATTGACTAAATATCAAATTATTTTCACTGATACAAGTCAAGAAATCTTTGACAAAAATTTGCTTTATACATGTAGTAAAAAATCAAAGTACCAGTAAACAGAAAGTAGTTAAGGAAAAACCTTAAAATCACTTACACAATACAAAAAATCATTTCCAAGTTTCAGACCGAATTTCAAATCATTCCCACAGATACAAGAAATCTTTGACAAAATTTGGTTCATAGTTAAACATCAAAGTATCGGCAAACAGGAAGTGGACACCCAACAAAACCGAAAATTGTTTACACAATACAACACATCATTTTCAAGCTTCAGACCAAATCTCAAATCATTCCCACTTATACAAGCCAAGAAATCTTTGATGAAAATTTCTTTTATAGTAAAAATCAAAGAATCGGAAGTCCAACCAACTTGAAATTGGCTTAAACAGTACAACTCATAATTTCCGAGCTTCAGGCCAAATTTAGAATCCAAGAAATAGGGTGACGAAAAAAAATGTTGACAGACAGACGGACGGATGGATGGACTATGGACTGACAAATTGAAAACTATGGATGAAATTTTAAGCCATCAATAACTTGGCATGACTGTAGTGCTGTATGCAAAAGCTGATTTAACATTCTGTTTTGATGATTATTCAATTGCATGTAGGTTGGTGTCTTACTTTTACTCTTTTACTTTTTCATGTTATTACTATAGTGAAGCATACATGTATAATTTTTTTCTTAATCTTCTTGTCTTGCTTCTATTAGACCATAAACCCAACTTAAAAAAAAATCCTACATTCTGATCCCCTCCCACCCCGATTCTGAGAGCCCAGAAGTTTTATATAACTTACCTTCATAAAAGTCTGTATAACTTTCTCCATATCTTGTATGTCTGTCTATAAAATCAATGGAAAATACATTAATAGTAAAAATTGACAAATGTAGAGTATTGCTATGTAAAACATCGCTCAAGATCTCAAATTTAAATTGTCCACCTTCTGTGAAATACTTTCTTTTAATTGGTAACAGACAAAAACACAAGTTAAGCCAAATTAAATCTATTAGTGGCATTGATCTTTTTATACTCATATGATATGTTTATATGCATGTACTGTATGATCATCCTCAAAAATGAAGTTTTTTATACTCCAAAACAAAAACTGTAGCGACAAAAGGTCAACATCAAACTGGGATATATCCTCTTCCGATCAAGGGAGTAACATCAAGAATATTGTATTCTGTACTATACACTGAAATTTGACATTACTGTAAACTAAATAAAAATGGGTCAAAGACTCAAATGGCCGGGTTGCGTTCTGTTGCTTCAAGCTGTAAAGTGTTGTTTTATAGCTTCCTTAATAATATATGGACGTTTAATGGGCCTTTAATTTAAAAAAGTAAGTACACTCTGTTGGATTAAAATCAGGTGCACATCTTCAATTTATAGAGAGACAATCTGTGAAGTTAAAAAGATCTGCATTGAAAACTCTAGTAGTAGTTGATTTCACAAAACAGGTACCCTCTGATGAAAATCTTGATAAAAAATGACTAAGTTCAAGAGTAAATTTCCAAAATAATTCCATAAAATCAGGTGCACATCTTCAATATATAGAGAAACATTCTGGGAAGTTTCAAAGATCTGGGTTGAAAACTGTAGGAGGAGTTGATTTCACAAAATAGGTACCCTCTTTTGAAAATGTTGATAAAAAATGACTAAGTTCCAAAGTCCGGAAAAATAGGAAAATATTTCCGAAATAATGCCATAAAGTCGGGTGCACATCTTCAATATACACAGAAACATTCTGTAAAGTTTCAAAGATCTTGGTTGAAAACTGTAGGAGGAGTTGATTTCACAAAATAGGTACCCTATTTTTCCCACCCGCCCAACCGACATTCATCATACTATAACTGTGCAACCCGGCCAAAAATTCGACCATTTTTTTTTGTAAAATAATTACCTTGGAGTATTTTTTAGGCAATTTATCTTCTATTGGAGTAAATAACATGGAAAGGCAAGTTCATTTAATTTCACAATATTTCCTTTCTTGTGAACTTAGTGAAAATAAATCACTCAATGACTATGAAATAAATACACTTACTCCTAGTTCACTTATTACATCTTTCACTTTATATTTTCCTGATGAAGTCTGAAAAGAATAAACAGCACTAACTAAAGGCTGTGGCAAGTGAAGCATCAGCATGTAACCACAAAAACCAATAATAACTCACAGAAATGTAGTTTGATGTTTGTCTAAACATTTTAATCATTTTATAGAATTGTATCTTCATCTGACACTTTGAATACAAATTGCAATTAAAATTATTTGAAGCTAAAACATGGTATCTAAAGGACTAAGAGAGTGAAATCTTAATCGTTTTGGTAAACTACTGGGAATCAGAAGTTTCAAAATTTATGAGACTTAAAAGCCTTGTTTTTTTCTGTTTTTGTCTTTATGGCCTCCATTGTCAATCGATAGTTCTTTTCTTGTCTTTGTTCATGCAGTTACACATTTATTCTGGCTTGCTTGATACTGGCTATGATAAAGTCGGCATGAAAATCAAACGGTCCTATATTCCAAACTCATCAAGATACAACTAAACTAATTGCTGACGAAAAACTTAACTACTGTTCACGCATGACTGAAAGGTCAGGGCAACATCTCAGAATGGAATACAGTATATAACAGCAAAACACTACTGTAAATCAAATATCAAGCGGCTAATGATCATTCATGTATGATTTAGGGGCTAGGGCCAATATCTGGACATGAATCTGGTATGTATTCCTCAAGATGAAATTGCATGTCAATATATCGAGCGGCTAGGAAGGGAACAGGCTGTACTAACTGCTTGCTAAAACTTAACGTGATCATTCATACATGCATCAAGGGTTGGAGCCATAAACTAAGAACTAATGCTACTGCACATGATTTACTGTTGACCTTAAACTAACACACGCATGGCAATTCTCAATTGTTGAAAATTGTTGATGCTGCTGCAGGAAATGTTTTCCCTTAATCTTGCTCCCGCTACTTTTTGTCATGGGGAGGACGAAAATGAACAAAGTCACTAAACCATGAAATTAATGTCAAGGTTTACTAGACAGATGTCTGACAGACATGTACCAACTAATTTCTAACAATAAACCCAACATAGAGATTCTAGGTGTTGTTATTGGTGACAAATGGACATGAATGTAAAAATAATTAACCAAATCACTGAATGAGGTCAGGGTTTCATAAAAGGTGTTGGATGGCATGAACCATTAAGTAGAAGCAAGACACTAAATGGTGTCTCTAAACATTAGAATGGCTCAGAAATTGACTTGAATGTAAAGTATAGTGCAAAATTTACAGTCACTTAACCATGCAAATGAGGTCAAGGTCAATTGACAAGTGTATGTACACACTAAGTGAAGATGCATCAACACAATAAATATAATGTATCTTTGCATTAAAAATCATGAGAAAAGGACTTGAATGTGAAAACTGTGTCACAATTTTATGAAGTTATTGAACCATGAAGACAAGGTCAGGGTCAACTAAAACATGATGCTGGAAAGTTTCACATGGACAAAAGATATTGTTTATAAAGTCCCCCTACACTTTCAAGAGCCTGTATTGTTCACTTTGGCCATGGCCGACATACACAATCAAAATAACCCAAACGATTAAGGGTCTCATTTTCAAGTCTGTTAATGGACCTTGATGTTATTATTGTTATATTATCAAAAGCTAAACTATATTCCCACTTGCACATATGTCCTTTGGGGTGCAGACCTAGTGTCATCTTTCTTTGAGGGGAACCATCTAAGGACCATTGTGCCTATGTTTGGTTCCAACTTGCAAATAGAAGAAGATGTTTGAATATTTTTACCATTTGAATATTTTTTCCCATAGGGACCAATGCTTAAGCAAGTCCACCACTAGTGGCCAACATGAGTGAGATGTAGACTTGTCAAAAACAATTTTTTTAGTACAATGTATACCACACAATGACTACTGTGACCAGGTGTAGTTCAAATTGACTTTGTGGTTTCAGAGGAGAAGATCGTTGGATGCTTTCCCATAGGCTCCAGTGTTAAACAATGTTCCCAGCTGGTGTCCATCTTGGATGTAATGTGGACATGCTGAACACACTTTTCAAAGAGGTCCAACTAAGGACCATTGTGACCAAGTATGGTTCTAACTGGCAAAGTATTTTCAGAAAATCTTTGAATATTTTTTTTCTCAATGGGTTCAATGTCAAACTTAGTTCCCTGCTGGTGGCATTCTTGGATGAGGTGAGGACTTGTTGCACAAATTTTTTTAAAGAAGACCTTCAAAGGACTATTCTGACCAGGTTTTGGTCCATTTGGCTTTGTCAGATTCAGAAGAAATCTTTGAATGCTCTGCCAAAAGATCCAATGTTAATCCATGTTCATAGCTGCCAAGCAGACTTGCCAGACAAAATTTAGGAAGGGGACCCGGAAGGGGACCAACTATGAACCATTTGGACTAAATAAGGTCCCATTGGATGCAATAGGAACTTGCCAAATTTTTCAAAGGGGACCAACTAAGGGCCACTAAACCAAGTATTGTTACAATTTACTATGTTCATTTAGAAAACTTTATACCAACATCTGGAACCATCAAAGACATATCTGTAGACAAAAGATCATTTATCTATTACTTGTAGTTCAAAAGAAAATATAGACTTACACTTTGTTACAAATGAATGGACAAACAACAAAATGCTATATCCTCTCTCTAGCTTTGTTGGATGATGGGATGACCTTTTAATATTAACAGTGGCTTTTTAAGACAAAGCAATAAAGATCAGTTGTTTATTGTAAAAAGTACTACAAACAATTACAAACAAATAGAAAGATCTATGGTAAAAAATAAGTGTTCAGTCAAAAATAGGTGGGAAATAACAAAGTTAAAAATAAATAACACTAAAAGGGTTTATAACCAGTGAATTATCCACTGAACATGCAGGTTAATGAAGTGGTTTGAATATTTCAACTAAAACAAAGTTTATTTTCAAAGATCTATAAAGTTAACAATAGGTAAGTAGTTAATTAAGTTTGATTAAAGAAATTTTTTCGATACATTTCACTGACCTGCAGCACATAAAATTAACAAATTGTTTATCAGGTAATACAGACAATAAATGCTTATTAAACAGGTCACATCTTAATGATATGACAGTGTTTTAGTAAAGATTTTGAAAGGGCAGGACACAAACATCATACGTGGCATTTCAGCATTTTAACTACTGTACAAAAAGCTCAAAATAATTTGCTGTTGTGGTTTTCTGATAAATTATTACATCACAGTATTTAAACATGCACCCTGAGGTTTATGAATTCCTACAATTATTTACAGAAGGAATTTTATTATTTCATCTTATCTCTTACTAATATTTTGATACAAATAAATAGAAAAACACATTGGAGTTGCAATGCAATATTCAAGAATGCAATAAAAACTTAAGGGCCAGCATCATAATTACACAAGGTGCCCCCAAAAAGGTAAGAACAGTATTGCAAATTTACATAGAACATGCCCCCCTCAAGATAAAAATGTTCCAGCTAAAATACGGCATATCTATTTAGCAGTAACATTTGTCATATATTACTGGCATTACTTTTATCATATACTCAGTTAAGATATGATTAAAATTTTACACGTCGATAACACAAGAAGATTTCAACAAAAATTGACAAAGCGGGCTGATATGACATCTTTATCAACTGCTTTCGGTAATTATTGCATGCCTTTCTGTCATTATTCGGAAGCTTTATCACAAAAAGTTTACAAGTTTGTGTATTTCCGTAAAAACAATACTGCATTTTATAAGCATGAAGATATTTTTCAGCTGAAAATCTCTTTAACAGATGGAAGTATATGATAAAAATATTACATGCCATTTTTACATATCACATCCTTCATGAACCCTCGGTCATAAAATCATTAGCTCTTGGGCTGATAAAAAGTGTGATATAAAAACTGCCATGTAATAATCTATACTTATTACAATGCAGTAATACAAACAATTCATGCTTATCCAAATGACAACATAGTCATGTTTATCACAGAGAACAAAAAAATGCCCATGTGCAACATGCAGAACAGGCACAGCAGGCAATTAATAAATACTATCCATGTAAAAAAATCTTATCAACATGTTTATCCAGCATACATTTTTAGCTACTTACTGGCATGATTATCCAGTGAATATCTGATATGTTTATCAAGCACTTAACTGACATGTGTACCAAACATCTAACTTTTTATGTATTACTTGATACTTGATAAACATGTCAATGATATGCTAGATAAACATGTTAGTAATATTTAATACTGACATGTGTATCAAAAACCTTATTCACATGTTTATCCAGCATATTACACTTTGATGTTTATCTTTAACAGTTTCACTGATGGTAAAAGGTTTGCCAGTTCCAATAAAGGTAACATCAACACAATATTTCACGGCAGACTAGGATTTTATACAGTTTGACTTTTGATGCCATTTTTCTTTTAGCCAGAATATAATAAAGGGCTACGCCAAGCGCAGCATGAAACGACCGCAGCATGTCGACCACTGAAATTTCAACAAAAGTAGTTTAAAGTGACTGTGGACACAGTAAAGAACTGGACACAATAATTAGATGGACACAAAAAGAAGCTTGACACAGTTATTAACTAGGAACAAAAAAAGGAAAAATTCAACCCTTTTGATCACTTACTGATGAAAAAACGTAAGAGCTATGCAAAATATGTGCTATCAACTAAAACTTTACATCCATAGAAATTCAAAGAAAAAAATTCCATCGAAATCTGATGAAAAATAAAGTTAAGATATATATTTAGAAAAATTGCAATTTTGGCCCCTTTGACCCCTTGTAGCTCGGAAACAGTAAGAGCCACGCCAAATTCATTGCCATACCTCTGAAAGCTTAGATCAAGAGGAATCCAAAGAAAAAAATCCCATCGAAAGCTGATGAAAAATAAAGATTTGACATATTTAGAAAAATTGCATTTTTGGCCCCTTTGACCCCTTGTAGCTCGGAAACGGTAACACCTACACAAAATCCGTTGGCATACTACTGAAAGCTTAGATCAAGAGGAATCCAAAGAAAAAAATCCCATCGAAATCCGATGAAAAATAAAGATTTCACATAATCTGTAAATTCCCAATTTTGGCCCCGTTCGGCCCCTCATAGCTGGGAAAGGAAACAAGTTATCAAAAATATAATAGTTGAGCACCATATTAATTTTTCACAAGGAATCCATTAAAAAAAAAAAACTGCATCAAAATCGGACTTAAAATAAAAAATTTATTTTTTTGGAGATTTGCCCCTGTTGGGCCCCATTTATCTCATGAGCGGTACATGCTACATGAAATCCGTTGGCATATTCCTGATTGGAAATTTCCTCAGGAGCACACTGAAAGAAACCCCATCAAAATCCGATTAATAATAAAGATTCTACAAACAAACATGTGAAAACACCCAATTTAACCCCTTTTGGCCCCTTTTTTAAAAACGGTTGGGGCCACAATTACCAAAACTGAGCCAAGCCTTCCTTTTGTACCAAAGAACATTATTTTAAAATTTCATAAGGATTGATCTACTGGAACTAAAGTTATTGACCAAAAACTAAAGTGTCTACAGACGACGACGACAACGACGACGACAGCACCATACCAATATACGACTGCAAAAATTATTGCAGTCGTATAAAAAGATGTTCAATTTAGCTTTTAAGACCACATTCCTGCTAATAACAAATGCTTAAATTTAACAGAAAGGTTAAGACCACACAGAATTTTGATGCCAGTGAAACTGTTTTAAATTATTTCCTGACAGTTTTGTTTTTTAAAAGACTTGTGACTTGGCAATCACAAATTTTGGGAGTGGCTTAAAGCAACACTTCCAAAAATAAAGGCCTTTTCTTTTAATTTGAAAAAATGTAACTCAAAAGGACATTATTTGTAAAGGAAATTCATTGTATATGAATAATATACATAAAAATGTTCATCGTGAAAAGATCGATAGATTAAGAAACAATTAACAAACATACGTTGAGAAAGTAAATATTATGCAGAAAAGACCACTTTACAACTTGGAATTCATCAGTGTATTATTACAAAACATTGCACTGTTTACTACTGGGTTAGAATGGGTTTAAATAAATTAAATATTCTAAAAGACTTCTAATTAGAATAATTAGAAGTTATCATTGTAAACAAGTTTATAATTAGATGATCAAATGACTAAAGGTTAAAATAAAGATTGCATAACAATTTCATTTTTAAAAATCTGGAATGGTTTTACAATTGTGATATTCTAATGAGACAATATTCCTTTTCCTTGTTGCTATGGAAACTGCTGTCAGGACAAATTCATTTTCTCAAGGTCTTTTGCAAGGTCAAGTGTGGTCTCCGTCTGAAAATACAGACAAAACATTTCTTTGTTAATATTTTTAGTTAAAAAAACATCCTTGTATTCTCTGTGAAGACCACACTTGGATTTTCCAGTGATTTTAAATTTTAGATTAGTAATTATGTTAAACTGTTAATAAATGTTAAGTAACTGAAGTGAGATGTTAAAATATGGATCCGATTTTGCAATTTAAATTCTGAATAAAATGTTATGTGTCACTGTTTGCAAATTATTTAGTTTTTTAACTTATCAAAATTATTGACATTTTATTATTTTATTGTCGTTTTCGATTCACAGGTTGTCGTATTACTAACAATTCTAATATGGGAACAATGGAAACCATGACGACTAGCCATATGAAAATCTCCAATAACATAATGAAAGACTTCACAACAGTCTTTACGCTGAAATTGACGACGTCACAATACGTTTTGTGCACAAAAACGTCAGTAAATCTGAAGTAATGGCTGTCGTTACCGTGTACACTATAGGTCCGCTCAGATCATGAAATGTCATATTAGAATCGAAATAATTCATGTTCGCCGGTGGTTTGTAGTCGATTTACATATGGGTGTCCATTATTTTTGTTTATTTTACCCCTCGCTCCGCTACGCTACGCTCTGGGTAAAATATTAACGAAAATAATGGCTACCCATATGTACATCTCCAACAAACCACCGGCGCCCATGAATTATTTCTTAAATAATCCCTACAAATAACATAAACCTAGTAATATTCATGGCATTCTAACAATGACGACTTTTTGTTTGGTACAATCAATGCAAACCAAACACAGTACAAGTATGGGTATGTATTAGAATTCCCTTTGTCTTGTTCTTTCCGGTATTTTTATTGAGCTGTGAGTCACTAATAATTTTAATAGAAATCAGTTTTTACCATTTAAAGCAAAGACGAAAACATTAAATCTGCATCAACTTTTCTCAGGAAATAACAATACATTGTACTTCTTCACCATTAAAATTGGAAAAATATAAATGTTTAGGTAAATACATGCAAACCTTTAATGACTATTGAAATGTACATCATTGACCTGATTATTATAATACATAGTATATTGTTTGTATGTTGTATACTTTGTGATACATGCGTGTCAGTGATAATGATAAGAATATTGTCAATCATTTTAAGAGGTTGTTAATATTCCTACTTATTGGCAATATGTACATTTTTCTCTTTTATCTTACTGACTGATATTATCAGTATCTCCTTACTGACCTGATACAAGAAATATCAGGCAATGATGCCACGAATATGACATCATTATTCTTATGACGTTGCCGATTAAAACAATAATGGTAGTTTTGAAGGTCTCGACAGAAAATATCACTAGTATCACAGCTCGTCCTATTGGACTCGCCGCGATACAGTGATATTTTCTGTCTCGACCTTCAAAACTACCATTATTCTATATATATTTGTTAATATAAATCATCTGAATAACACATGTCAATCAATGTGCGTATAATATAACAGAAACTAGAAAATGTGACCCATGGATGGATGCCACGGCAATAAATTTACTGTAAACAGATTAACCCAAGTCAATCTTTGATAAAATAACTTCCCCGTCACTGAATTGTGATGACATGCAAAATTTAAATGGAGTCATTCAACCATAAAATGTAGGACATGGACACCAAATTAATTGTGAAATCGCCAGATGTCCTTTAAATGAATATTAACAGTAAAATATCATAATGCTTTGATATATAGTAGTTGAGAAATAGACTTAGATGCAAAAATGTTACAGTAAAATATCATAATGCTTTGATACATAGCAACTGAGAAATAGACTTACATGCAAAACTTAACCAAAGTCTCTAAAGAGTATAGTGTAGGTCAAAGCCACCTAATTGTCAATGATCTGGGTAGTACTCATCAAGGCAATAAACTTGATGAAAGATCATTGTCCTATAATGTGTAGTTGATGAGAAATAGATTTCAACGCAAAACTTAACCAGAGTTACTCAAGCATGAAATGTAGGTCAAAGAGTCAAACTACCTTGTGAACTTTGGAGTACTATAAAAATATCTACCTACTGGCCTACTTTTGTTCTGAGAAATGTACCTCAACACAAAACTTAACCGGTCGTATGGACAGATGGAGGGACAAGGGTAACACTTTATGCCCCTACAACATTCGTGGGCGGGGCATAAAAATCTTATCCATTTTAGTACATAGAGTCAATGGCCTGAAATAACAGTATAGGTGATCCAAGTGAGGTACACAACCTCTAAATGGATTTAATCAGAAAGTTAAAACTGCAACTTGCTGGCATTCAATGTGAAGAAGGAAGAGTAAATACTAGGCAAGATGAAATCAGAATACTGTATCTAAAAGAGTAGGGAATCATTTGGTCAGATCCTAAACTCCTTTAGCATTTTGGCTTGATATAAACCATATATCATTACTTCTTCATTACCATAACATTTGACAACAGATTCTGGATTTGATGTTGGAAAATTATTAACTATCTTTGTAATGTTACCTGTTTCTTTGGGACAATTCCTTTCCCCTTTACTTGAAGTTCAGGGTCATCAACAATATCTCCTTCCTGGTCTTCCTGGGCTTCTTCTTCTACTCCCTGTAATCATATTTCAATCAATCAATGAAATGGTTATCCATATGAAGAAACATTAATCTACTGTATATCTTTTTCTTTATTCAAAGAACAATGTTTTCTATATACATGTATAATTAACCCTTGTTATACTGTAACCCTTGTACACCTGAATACTGCAACCACCTGTTCACCTGATCTGTTAGACTTCAAAGTTATAATGCAACCATTTGTCCATTTGAAGTGTAATAATGCAACAATTTGTTCACCTAACTGCTATACTGTAACCACTTATTCACCTGAATTGTTTTTCTGCAACCATGATTCATTCACTTGAATTGCTATACTGCAACTACTTGTCCACCTGAATTGCTATATACCCGAACAACTTGTTCACTTGAATAATCATATGTGCATCATTACTTGTGGCAGGCGTTTACCAACATGTCATATTTCCTTATAACTTGTGGAAGGACTTGTGCATCAAGTCATACCTATACCATAAATTTTGGGAGGAGTTACCTACATCCCAACTGAATGGAGAAATCATACATCTTGCCATACTTAAAGGATAACTTGTGGGAGGAGTTATGCTACATGTCATGCCCACTCAATAACTTGTGGGAGGAGTTATACATCATGCCATACTTACATTATAACTTGTGGGAGGAGTTAAACATCATAACATACTTGCATAATATCTTGTGGGAGGAGTTATACATCATGTCATATTTACATCATAACTTGTGGGAGGAGTTATACATCATGTCATACTTACATCATAAATTGTGGGAGGAGTTATATAACATGCCATACTTACAACATAACTTGTGGGAGGAGTTATATATCATGTCACACTTACATCATATCTTGTGGGAGGAGTTATACATCATGCCATACTTACAACATAACTTGTGGGAGGAGTTATACATCATGTCATACTTACAATATAACTTGTGGGAGGAGTTATACAACATGTCATACTTACATCATAACTTGTGGGAGGAGTTATACAACATGTCATACTTACATCATAACTTTCATCTTCTACATCATCTTCATCTTCAGAGCCTTCATCGTCACTGAAATGAAATAAACATAATTGCATCCTTGCACTTCGTTCTGCCATTTAGAATTATAAAATACTGCAAATTGGGTTATTTTCGCATCGGCTTTTGTTCGTGGTATAAATCAAGGCTAGGAAATATTTTCTGTTAATTCGCTGAGTTTGTATGTTTAATCTAATGCATCTAAATAGGCTTATTCAATTTTTTTTTGCTAGAGTGGCTACTGCAAACAGAAAAAAATTGAACATGTACAAAAATATCCCCAAAATATAGAATGTTCTACAAAGATTTTGTTTATGACTGAGGAATTATGTTTTAATGAAATTTATGAACACTTACCACTTCCTCTTTCATATTTCTATGCATATATCACTAAAAAGGTTGGGTCTAACATTGCTGGTTTTTTTTTGTGTGTTTGTATTTTGTTTATACTGGATTATGCATACTGCCTAGATATTTAGTAGGCGAAATAAAATATGAAGGAGGTTTGCTCCTAATGTTTTGCATTTCAAAGCATTATAATTTTTTGCCCATGGACCCCTTAATTTTACCCATAATTTCATTTTATACATCGTTTTGAGCATTCTGTAAACATTTCATTAAATTTTATTTATTCTGTCACATTCATTCGTGGTCAAACCTTGCTAATGTTAATTTATGAAAAATCTGAGGAGTTCAGTTTCCCGCCAAATTTTCAATTACTTATAACTCAAAAACGAGATCATCAACCTATCAATATACTTCACTTAAATTACTTTTTTTTATATTTTCTAACAAAAAATCACATTTATTTGAAATCCTATTTATTTTCACATGGAGTAGCGAACCCCCTTAAGGACCATTGTCCTGAAAAACATGCATGTATCTATTTTTTTTTTCTAGCATATCATTTGGAACATTTAGTATATTAGTCCATAAGAAAACAAGAAATGGATGTCAATACAACATCAAACCGAGTTTTCCTTTACTATTTGAATGGAGAAATAGATACTTGTGTGGAAAGCTGTTTAACTCATACCTCCTGTCATTATGTGCAGTGTATGCCATTACTCTTAAAAATCACTGAAAAGGTTTACTTTAATTAAAGTCAAACAAAAGGCAAATGGTCAAAAACACCTATAAATTTCTAAGCTCAAAGGGGCATAACTCCTGGAAAAATTGCATGATGTAAAATCCTCAACAATATGCAAAATTTCTAAGCTCAAAGGGGCATAACTCCTGGAAAAATTGCATGATGTAAAATCCTCAACAATATGCATATTTACATATGATGTCCTTGCTACATACAAAGTTTCATGAAATTCTGTTTAATGGCTACAGAGGAATTCGCTTCAAAACACCTATAAATTAATAAGTTCAAATGGGCATAACTTGGAAAAATTGTACGATAAAAAATCACTGACAATATGCACATCTACATATGATGTTCTTGCTACATACAAAGTTTCATGAAATTCTGTCACATGGTTATAGAGGAGTTGCGCTTACAAACATATGGTCAAAACACCTATAAATTTCTAAGTTCAAAGGGGCATAACTCCTGGAAAAATTCTTCAATGAAAAATCCCTGACAATATGCACATCTACATATGATGTCCTTGCTACATACAAAGTTTCATGAAATTCTGTTGAACGGTTACAGAGGAGTTGCGCTTACAAGCATATGGTCAAAACACCTATAAATGTCTAATTTCAAAGGGGCATAACTCCTGGAAAAATTGTACGATTTAAAATCACTGACAATATGCACATCTACATATGATGTCCTTGCTACATACAAAATTTCATGAAATTCATGTTGACCGGTTACAGAGGAGTTGCGCTTAGGGCTATTCCATAAAAAAGTATGTACCAGGGTCGGAAGGCAGAAAATGAAAATTCTTGTGGGTTCTTGTCAAATTTGTATCTTATCGCTATACTCATATTTGTCCATTACCCTTGGTTGTGGGGGTGGTAGAAAATTGCCTTCCGACCCTGGTACATACATTTTAATGGAAAAGCCCTTACAAGATTTAGCAGCCGCTAACTGCAACCCCAATCGCCGTACATCACCATTTCAAAATTAAACTGGTTTTCCCAACCGGAAAACCCACTTAAAAATAGGCAGAAAGCATCACATTCCCTATAATAAAGGTAAGGTTTGAATGAATATTGATATTGTGACACACATGTATATTACACATAGATTATTCTAACAGTACAAATTTTAGAGGTAATCTATTGTATAGTTCACATATTGTCTAAGAGTTTCTTGTGAATTTGTTACCGCCTGTATGTTTTTACCTGTTAATGTTTTTATAGGTATGCTGAATGGAATATGAGAACCAAATGGATTGCTAGCAAATGTCATATTTTTTATTACAATAATTGTAAACAGAATGGAAAGAGTTTAACATAAACATATATATGTACATGTGCATCCAATAATTTGTGCCAACATTGCAGGAGACTGTGTGAAGTACAAAGATAACCAAGTTGCATAAGGTACTATCATATATCATTATTTACATGGATTGCAAATTTCATGATTTCTTTAAAACATAGAAAGCAGCCACAGCCTGCTAAGCTCATCTCATTGCGCAGCATTGTCACATGTTGCACATGTCAGTAAACAGGAATGTCAGGAATGACTATAATCATGCTTTTTAACAGATTCATTCATGCATACATTGTAGTTTACAGACTGTATCCAAAGCACGCATTGTTGTTGTCATCCCAAATTGCATCATACATACCAATATGGTTGCTAAGGGACATATCAGTAAGCGGGAATGAACTTTAACCATTCGACATAACCAACTCGCTCATGCGTAAAATGTAGTTCAAAGACAGCATCCAAAGCATGCATTGTTGTTGTCATCCCAAACCAATATGGTTGATGTGGGCCATGTCTGTAAGCGGGAATGGACTTTACCCATTCTACCTAACTAAGTCGCTCATGCATAAAATGTAGGCCAGAGACAGCATCCGAAGCATGCATTGTTGTTGTCATCCAAAAATGCATCATGCATACCCATATGGTTGATGTGAGCCATGTCAGTAAGCGGGAATGGACTTTAATCATTCTACCTAACCAAGTCTCTCATGCGTAAAATGTAGGTCAGAGACAGCATCTGAAGCATACATTGTTGCTGTCATCCCAAAATGCATCATACATACCAATATGGTTGATGTGGGCCATGTCAGTAAGCGGGAATGAACTTTAACCATTCTACCTAACCAAGTCTCTCAAAATGTAGGTCAGAGACAGCATCTGAAGCATGCATTCCAGTCGTCATCTCAAAATGCATCAGGCATACCAATATGGTTGATGTGGGGCATGTCAGTAAGCAGGAATGGACCTTAACCATTCTTCCTAACACTAGGGGTTCACATAAGGCCCCCTCACTTTGTGAGGTGAGCTAAAAAATGAATGATTTTATTTTTGCGGCAGGAAATATGTAGGATTTCTTATAATTTTCTATATAAAGTCTCATATAATTAATATTTAGGGGTATGCAATTTTCGTGACATCAGAATAACTGCAAATTAGTGAACATTAAGTATCCATGAAAATAAACCACTTTTACTGTATGTTTAAACCAACCTAAGAGATGCCAACATTTCTAGTTTATTCATAGCAGACATGGTTCCTTCCACTTCTTCTATGCCTTCTTCACCTAACATATTACCTACAAAACATAAATCATGCTTAACCATGAGGCTGTCCTGAAACCATGCATTTCCATGAAAGTTGGAATATTAAAAGCAAAATAACTTTAATGATATGTAATATAAATATGACTCCATGAAAAATTTCAACTACAATTTTTATATCACAGTTTTATATTGATGTCTATTGAAGATCTGGATCCCTTTTCACACAAAAAATCTGATTATAAAGTCTGATCGCAAGTCAATATGACTTACGACTAATTTTTATCATAAGATTTTTTGTGAAAAGGACTGCTGATATATCAAAAAAAAGATTATATAATTAACATGTACTGCTATTTCCCTCATGACCAGCAATACTTTGGAAATTCCAATCAACATCTAAAACATCATCATGACTATATCCTTTGATATTGTAATTGAGTCTTTTCAGTGTTTGCTGAAATCCTGAATTACTATGCTTTTGTGACAAGAATAAGTTGAGTCAATCTGTTAAGTTTCAGTGTTTATTTCTGAAATCATACATTTTAAATTCAGAGTCATTATGCAGTATACCTTCTCCCTCTTTCATAAGGGGTGCACAAAGTAGGCACATCAG
>MJUU01053393.1:0-21075 GCA_002080025.1 Modiolus philippinarum
GTATGATGTCTGGTGTGATGGCCTGAATGGGTTTTATAAGTTCATCAAAAGGTGATTTGGTGATTTCCTCAGGTGTCCAGTCTCTGGATCCGGAATAATCATGTTTTTGTCTGGTGACAATCATATAACAGTATTAACGCTGTCTAATACAGGTATGGGTGTTTGAAAAGGATGGAACAGTGCTGTTACTTTTTGTTTCTTTCTAGAGCACTCAGACTGTAGGTAGGGGCTTATCATTTAACAATTCAACAATTCATTATATAAAAAATAACAAAATCAGAAGAAAAAAAGTGTTGTATATTTCTTCAGTTTTTGTGAGCTTGGGACAATTAAAGACATTAACCCATGGCCACTGTTTGATTGATCATCCTTTTACTAATTGATGTATAAACTACACCCTTTGATCTTTAATTATTGGTATATCTTAATAATTGTTTCATCTAGATTTTATCAATAATTAAAGTTTCACAATTTTAATATTATCATGTTAACAATTCTGGAACAACAAGCCTTGATTAAGTAGTTGACTTAATTAGCATTTTTTTTTTTATTTTAACAATTCAGGAACAATTCTGGAACAACAATTCTGGAATAAATTTTTGTTCCAGAATTGTCAACAATTCTGGTATTCCAGAATTGCGATCGCCAACTACAGGAGATCCCATTTATCAATGGTCTTGGTGATAATCAATGGTCTTGGTGATCTCTTTGACTGTACAAGCGAGATTAAGAATGCGTGCTTGCCTCTAGAGTTTTGATGGGACAAGCGGATAGTAGCCGGACAGGGTTTGGCGGTTGCTTGTTGCATTTGTCGTCTGTATTGTATTTCTGATTCTTTCTTCAGACTCCATGTAGATAACAGCATGTGGTGAGTTGTTCATACGATTGGTCGTTCTCAAAATCACTCGTGAGTCTTCAAGGATGTTGGGATTATGGAGGATTTCTTTGCCCGGCTAAACGCCAAAGGAAACAACCATTGATGATGACGAAATGATGGGCACCATTGTTGAATTACAATGGATGATGTCACTGCTCATTAGTATGCTGTTAATGCTGATGATGTTTTAAGAAGCATCAACTTCCCTTTTGTTGTTTGTTCACCCTTCATTAGTGTGATCCTACACAATGTTGATACAGATAACTAAATATCGCAGTTGCTGTGAATTTAGTTTCTGCATATACGAATTTCGACAGTTGTTAACATTGCAATTCAAATAATGGCTCCGGGTCTGACCTGGGTGAGCGTTGCTCTGAGAGTCACGCGATTTGAACTGATAGTGAGCTAGCCTGTCACTGAATGTTCTCTCGACAGTCTGTGCCAAAAACTTTTTCATTCACTAGCCCTAAGGGGCTAGTAAAGTCCTGTGTTGTACTAGCCCGAACTAAATTTCACTAGCCCATATAGAAGATTCTTAGTTAATAAGGTACAATTTTAACTAGCCCACCGGGCTAGTGACTTAAAATTTTTACTAGCCCGAGAATGATTTTACTAGTCTCGGGCGTAGGGCACAGACTGTCTCGATGCTATATCACCCGTGCTCAGGGTGGTGAGAAACAACCGATGGATATTGTGAGAGTACGTGGATGTAACGGATGCTTTTATTGGATGCGTGTATTTTGGAGATAGAGAGGTTTGGTTAAATTATTTATTTGTGTTTTTATTGGTTTAAAATACGACTTTCATAACTGGTATTAAGAGGGGTCAAAGTAAATCGGACTTCCCAAAACGCCTAGGTCGTTGATGTGTTCTATCTGCTGAACAGAGAGTATAGCTGATGATATGAAACAGATTTATGTTTTTTTAACCAAATATCCTAGAACATTAGTCCAATATTCCATTGAAATCAAAGTGGTATCTCTCTGCGGAATAAAGGAACTTGCCCTGGGTCTCTTATACATTCTAATGCATATCTCTTCACTGTCGTTATTGAGCTGGGCACGGCCTGTTGTTCACATCTGTGGATCCGATATTTCTGAAAACTTTCATTGCATGCAAACTCCTCAATGATGGAAATCATTTCAGGCCATGTGAATTTATTTATAGCCCTCGGCATAATCTTGAATAATGGTAATGCCTGGTTTTCAATATGGGCTTCTGCTTTGGGATTCTGTTGCGACGAACGATGAACTGCAGTTGAAGCTTGGATACCGTTGGACATGGCTGCTGGAAGGGGAATTTTGTGTACATCATGTTAAACAGACTCCTACCTTGACCTTTTTTCAGGCTTGAACAGAACACTTGCTTCCAAACATCTTTGCCGAGGAGATAGTCGACAGTCGTCCCAGCAACTCGATCACCTACCAATTCTTATGGTGTTTCAGCATGAGGAGCATATTTTCATTGATTTATAGTTGATTACGACGCAGCTGCAGCTGTTTTTTGTGTTTTAAATTCTTTTTTTCGAAATTATGGATTTCCTTTGTTTGGGTTCTAGTGCTGTTGGTGAGGAATTAATTTCCGAAATGGCCACACAGCTCATTTAAATTGTTGAAGTTAGATTTAACATATGTGTTATACTCTCGTGTTCATTTACTCCATATCCTTCGTAAAATATCCCATAGCTGCAAACTACTCGTGTTTTCCAGAGTCCAAAACACCTAGAAGAATGATGCATTCGAGAAGAGAACGGGTTTACCGGGTTACAGGTCATGAATACGCCGCCAACCACTTATCGCAAGAAAGACTATCTACGATGAGATACAGCGATCTTTCCCTATTTAGTCTGAATTCCAGTACACCGACCAGTACGTATAACTTCAATCGAGAGGATAATGCCCTGGCGAACTCGGGCAGCGTAAAGTGTGTGTAAAATAAGTCCATGATGAAATAATCTGATAATTTTCCGGTCTTTTAACAGAGAAAAAAAAGAAAAGTTGTGGGAGGAAGGAATCAGTCAACCTGAGGACGGGCGGTAGAAAATATCGATCGGACTCAGTGGTAAAGTAAGGATCGAGACTTGATCCTTTCTTCTATGGATTCAGTCCATTCTATTGTTTCCACTGCCAACTCTTGTCAGTATTTGACCTATGCATTGATTTCTTCAAGGCGTTCCTCAGACTGAGTCGAACACGACTCGGGCTGGCGAACGGCCACCTCTAGATAAATCAAACTCCACTCATTGAACAGCAAAACCACGAAGCGTGAAGCAGTACCGTACCGGTACCTCGGTCCTTCTGCGCTTGTGCCAACACGCCCAGCCAGTCAGTCCGGGGACATCGAGGTCGTTTTTAGGGATGCCGCATTCGATTTAGTGAGGGACGTTCCTCCTAGTCGGGATATTTTAAGGGCTAATGCAGTTTTTCAAAGCTCTACTTTTTAGATGTGCCAAGAGAGCGCTGTTGATCTTCTCGGTGTTTATCTGATGGAAATTGCTATTATGATATTCATCAGCTAGCTGGTTGATATCCCTAGAGGTGTAGATTGATCGCTTGTTCACATATAAAGCGATGTCCCCCTGTTTGATCTCTTGTTCCTCTTCGCGTCCACTTTGCCAAGACACCGACGAACTCAGTCATCACCATACTGCAGCACTCGTTTCGAACATCTCGTTGACCCTGTTTCCCCCAGTGGTGGCTCGCAGAGTATTGGGTTGTTAAAATTTGTCTAAATATTTGAAACAATGTCTTTGTAATACACTTTGGTATCGATTTCACTAGCTTTCGGTGCTGGTGAACAAGAGCCTGGATATCAATGTTGGGCTTAGCCACTGCGGTTATGAATATATCGTCAACCAGCTTCTCTTTCTTCTTTTAGGTGTTAAAAGAACTTGCACTAATTCCATCTGTAAGTATATTTTGCCTAGTCATGGTAATCAGTGTTCTTTTGGAATGTACTGTTGATCCTGGAAGACTATTAAAACCTTAATGTGTGCTGAAGTTTGTGTGTCTTACTCATCTTTATGCTCATCGCTCATTATCCAGTTCGGGATGTAGTTGACGAGGTTGTGCATGATCAAAATGGGCTTTTATACTTTGTTGATCTACTTTTACACATTAAAAACGGATTTTTTCTTAGTGGGCATCGTGGAATTCTTCCAAAGAATAGAGATCGCGTTCATCCATATCGCCACTCATGTGCCCTTTCCATCGAGCCTGCAATAAGCTCTTGGGTGGGAGTTTGGTCTCTTGTCACATCGCCATTCGTCTATGTTATTAGTGGGTTTGCAATATTGTGCAGTAGCAACTGACAGGTGTAATCCAAAATGTAGAACTGGCCAAAGGATCAGATTCTTGGCCAGGATGTGCATTCAGTTTGGTAAGAGTATAATCGCATTTTTAAACCTCACCGCATCTTGGAAGAGATAAAAAATACTTATACTTTCTCCCTGGTATTTTAAAATACAGTTGATTTTGTCGTGGCAAAGCTAATGTATTTCACGAAGAAGTGGGCGTCATACCCGGTCAAATTGTTGTGACACACCTCGCTGGATACAGACCTATCCTTATCTTCAGCAGTCATCACAATTATTTCCTTGTACTCATGCATCTCGTTTTCGTTATAGCCAAAGGTTATAGTTACAATCCGTTCCTCTCCCCTTAGAGGAGAGGACCCTTAGCTGAGGAGGTCGATGGGTTTATTTCGTTCTCCGTGATCGGGGATTTCAATTCCCCGTGATTCGTTTTCCATTTTATTAATTTGTCGTGAATCGTTATAGAACATCGCCGTGAATCGTTCTTGATCAAATTGACAAGAACTGTGATTGGTCAGAATAAATTTTTCGTGATTCGTGATGAGATCCCCCCCATTAGGCCCCTCTTAGCTAGCGAAGAAACATGCATATGTAAACCGCGCCTTTTTGTAGTTGCCTTATACGTAGCAGAATGATCTTGATGGTGTGAGATGCTGGAACTGCATGGATTACCGGGAAGGCATTGGGTCGAAATTTTACAGGTTAAATAGTCCGAGAACTTTTCATTACTCTCGATTACTCTCGAGCACTCGTCGTAATTCTGTCCGCAGATATCTTAATACTCTGCAGAAACACTTTTGTTTTTGATATCGAAATTATTGATATAATCCAACAAAGAATGGTGATACATGTATTTGGTCTATATACTGTACATTAATTTTGTCGTTGAGTAAACCAATATTTCCAGTGTCGATTCCTGGAATTCCAATAGTTTCACTTGCTTGAATATTTTGATTGTTTATGTTGATTTCTTTCATTTTTTCCAATGTCCTATAAATTTCCAGTTCTCAACTGTTTCCTTTTTTGATGCGCCATATGTTACAAAGATTGCATGGTGATTTCAAATGGTTTTGTTCCTATTATACTTCGGCAATATCCTACTATACGGCCATGTGCACTTTCAGACTTGGGTGTTTCGGCCATGTCACGAGTTCGGGTTGAAATAGGAAATAGTTAAACTTTGTTGTTTAGTGACTTTTAAATTCGTAACCGATGATCGATGCTTGAATCAACCAAATCAATCAAAATGGTATGAAAACATTATTTTACGAGATGCTTGCCTTAACTTGAAGCACTTGTGACTTGAAATAAAGTGAAGCGGTGTACGCAGCTGTGAAAGAATGAAGAGTTATAAATGGTCGATTTATTATCTGTAATGTGCCATTGAAAATGTATCCCTTTTCCCATTTTTTTGGAGGAGACGCGTGATTCACAAATCATCAACAAAAAAAATCGTGATTAGATAAGAAAATACTTAATGGGAAACTGATGCTGACAATTGCCATAGCAACATCTCACTTTATTTCTACTTATTACGACCACTGTGCCAGATTGGTCATGCGGTTCAGTCTCAGGGGTCCGGTTTTCAGTACCGGTTGAAGAAAAGTGATGATCGCCTATTGAGAGATCAGTGAACTTTTTGCATGGCAACTATTCTGCATGTAAAAATTGCATCATTTAAAAAAGTAAGACAAACACTGCATGAATTCCAATTCAGATTTGCAATTCCAATGATTGCAAATCTTGTGCCACCATTTTTAGTGTTACCGAGGGTGTGAATAACCAAACTGATGATGCGCATATCTAAACAGGATTTTAAACATGAGTGATTTGAAAAAAAATGGAATTTCAAAATCCCATGGGAAAATACACTTTCCCATTAGATTTACGGTACGATACGATTATGTTATTGAAAAAAAATTTCGCCGCTTCGCGACGAAAAATAAATATTCTGGCCCGCAAAATGTTGAAAATAAATAATCTGACTCCACCAAATTTGCCAGCCCCCCACCCACCCCCCAGAATCAAATGGTCGTCCCCTTACGAAATACCGCATGTTTTGGAAATTTACACTAATTGGTAGCTCTAAAAAATGGTGGCACAAGATTTGCAATTGAAAAAAATAATTGGAATGAGCAAGGACGTATAATCAGTTTATAAGTCCTTGGAATGAGTTTGTTACACAATTGCTAATCGGACAGAAGTTGCAGAAATTCTTTTATGCTTATCTCTAGATGGCGCACCATGCAGCTGATTTTGAAATATGTAGAGATTAAACTAATGATGTGATGTCGGTAACTTATTTCTTCAATTAAATCAATTTATATCCCAACTTTGTTTCATCTTAATTATTTTGTCTGTCACACATCATATATCGACAATTTTTCTGTTATTCTATCTTTATTTATCCCTGAACTTCTCTGAGAACACCTGTCTACCAAATCAATATTTCTAGATTATTGGATTATCAATCAAAATAAATCTAAACATAATCGGTTGACAATTGCAGGTAACCGAGAACCGTAAAGGGGATGTGTTTTAAGAAGCCCTCAACAATGTATAAATTAAATTGAATTATTTGATATAATTATTGTATCGTGTGCAGAACATTGGGAGATAAATATTACAATAAAATTCGAATGCAAATGTACACAATTTTGTCCATTTTAAATAGAAAAATGTATTTTCTTTCACCGGAAGTGCGTTTTTTTCGGAATTGATTAAAAAATCCCTTATACAGGTATAACTTCCGCTTTACCTATGTCACATTACAAAGGTGTAAAATTCTATGGTTTATTGTGATTTATGAAGAAATTGATGTCAACACAGACTTAAATATAACTATTTTGGTGTTTTCAGGACCGTATACAAATAACCATGCACAAAATATTCGGTAAGAAGTCGAAAAGTAAGGACAATTTAGCGGATTATACTCAGAATTCCACTCAAAATGATTTGCCCCGCCCAGCAGAAACAAACAGTGTACCCGAGACAAACGGTAATGCCAAACCAAAGTCACCAGTTGTTCAACGAAATGAACCGCCACAACAGCCACCAAGACCAAAACTTGTGTTCCATTGTCAACAGGCTCATGGCAGTCCGACAGGAATTATTTCCGGGTTTACAAACGTAAAAGAATTGTATCAGAAGATCGCAGATTGTTATGACATGCCAGTTTCAGAGGTAATTGACAACTTATGGTGAAATAAATCAAAGGTTTGGAAAAATATGTGCCTAGTATTTGTAGTATACACAAATCATGCAGCCAAAAACAGAAAACACAAATCAAACGTTAAGTTATCATCACTGACAGTAAGATTTACATACATGGGAAGCAGGACAACTTGCCCCACTGCAAAATCGTCCCTGTCTGAGTCACCAACAATTTCTACCAACTTGCTCCAACAGATTACTGAATTAAGACTTTAAATACCAACTCACCCCACGAATTCCTGTCACACACTTTATTTAGTAGCAAATGGTCCAGTGTGCTGGAAATGGGGCGACTTGACTTGGATTCTATACATTTATGTTGCCTGTATACCTGGAGAGCATGATTCTCCTTACAAAATGGGCAATAGTCACGTCTGGGAATCAATCCTAGGAATACATGTACATGTATCTAGCTCTCCAGCCAGCCGCCTAACCGGGTGACCTAAAGAATCAGTAAATTTAATTAAACTGCACAGGAGCTGGAAATTTTATCAATATATAAATATAAGTTCAAATATGAAGCCCCATAAAATGAAGTTTCATGAACGTAGTGAGTGAAACAAACAGGAGTGCAACGGGTAAATCTAAAATTTTTTATCAGCGCTTTTGCGCCTTATTGGACATCACCAATAGATGACCTATGTGTTTTTAGTCCCCTACATGTACCTGCTTCGCCGAAGGGGACTTTAGGTTTGCACTCCGTCAGTCTGTCACACTCAGTTTCCCGAACTTTTTCCCATAGTATAAGATATATTTGGTTTATATTAAATTATGCAAGTCTACCACCATAGCTACAGATCAAGGTTGAGTTTGATTCCAGTCCATTGATTTTGGACAGGGTTATGGGCTTTGGACTTAGAAAATTTTGGTAAAATATAGGTTTTCCAGGCTTTTTTCTAAACTGTTCCAGATAATTCAAGCTAATACTTGCTGTACAGCTCAGAATTACAAACTTGTTTTGCACACGTCACCTTAAGCTGCCTAAGGAGTCTGCTATTAACAGAAAGGCAGATCGGAGATGAAAATCGCCTGGAAAAGTTGTTTGAAAAGGAAACTAATTCTGTGAAATAGCAGAATATATACTATATAAAAGCATGTTGGCATTCGATTGGTGATGTCCGATAGGACGCAAAAGCGCTAATAAAAAAATTTGAGATTTAACCGTTGCAATTCTGTTCGTTTCACTCACTCCGTTCATGAAACTTCATTGGGGGTCTCGATGGGGGATCCCTTTCCAAAAATCCCGGCAATATTTTTTAACTCTCCTGTTTCACGAGCGGGAAAATAATTTACAAAGACTCTTTAACAATTTCTTTTTCCCGGTTCACAGGGATTTTTTCAGCGTTTCCCGCTTCATGCCCAACACCCTTTCCTGTTTTCATGGGCACTTTCTGACTATCCCGTTTCCCATTCACTTTAAAAGGCCAATCCCGCTTCCCGCTCCAACCCCATTGAGACCCACTTCATTGTTTGGGGCTCCTCCGTTTTTGAACTTGCATTGATATATATATGAAATTTCTGACTCCTGTGATTACTAGCTATTTACATCCAATACCTACATTGTACTAGTACTGTATGAAATTTATTCTGCTAAGCATGCTTTTTCTCTGACAAATGTACACATTTATGCATATATTACAAATTTATAAAACAATAATTATACCTAACTAATCCAAGATTCTAATTATCGCTAAATATTCAATGAATGATCGAATAACGCAGTAATTCACGAATGTGCGGAGCACATGAGTGAATTACAGCGTTTACTTAACAACAACATTGACAACGTCTATTGTGACGTCACTTCCTAGAGTGAAATTATGGAAAATAATTTCACGGTTAATTATCACTTTTCTTTCACTGGGAAATCTCAATCTTTNACCACTATCTATATAATAACTAAGTATATGTACATATGTACATGTAGACAGATTCATGAACGTTAGGTTGCTTTTTGTAGAAGGGAATAGACAGGACACTTACATGTCACTGAACATTTAGTGACTGACAGTGGTAGATCCAGGGGAGACCAAGGGACCCTAGGCCACGCTTAGAAATTGATGATTTTTTTTAGATATATAGCAGCATACAATGTACATGTAGCTTGAGCTGCCCCGATATCCTGGGCCCCTCAATTCGCTGGGACCTTGGGCCGAGCTCAAGCTTATGTAAATCTTTAGATCCACCACTGACTTTTAACAAATTTCCTCACATGTACATTAATAGTTATTATCTGAAAATATGCCGGGATATTGTTTTGGTTCTGTCCGTCTATCTTTCCGTTACATATAGATGAACCTTTTCAGCTGAACTTGATATTCTTTTACATGTACATTTTGGGATTTAGTGTTTTAATTTTGGTTAAGAATTGTTGCATATACATATATGCTGCAGATGTTCAATAAGGTTTGGGATTTTTGGTATTGGTCTTGGTGCAAACAAGAGGCCCAAAGATGTTGATTTTATAACACATGTGAGTTTGTCAGTTGAACTTAATTAAACCCCTGCAAACGAAGTTTAGGGAGTATATACGAATCACCATGTCTGTCTGTCCGTCCGTGTCTGTCCACACTTCTTGTAAGCGCATCTCCTCTTAAACCACTTGAAGGATTTTGATGAAACATTACACAAAGGAAGGACACTATGGAGGTGTTAATTATTATCTGAAACCAGGAAGGGGGGATAATTCAACTTTGAGTCTTCATTGATTCCATCTGCAGATTACCTCATAAGCACAACTCCTCCTTAAAACCACAGAAAAGATTTTGATGAAACTTTACACAAAGGAAGGACACAATGAAAAAAATACTTCTAACAGATTATGATGCAGAGAAATGGGAGCTATAACGAACTATATTCAAGATCTACAGCAATCATGGCAATTTATACCTTTACAAATGTAGATCAATGATGTACATTTTTTCATTGATTTATTCACTTTTTACCCTTTTTGGGGCCATTTAGGGCTTGCTATATGGTGTGAGGTTCCTCACTGTGTTGAAGACCGTACGGTGACCCCTAGATGCTTTGTTTTGGGTCGTTTTAACCTGGATATGGGATGTTGTCTCCTTGACATTTACCCCATTTCTTTTCTTTTTCATATTTTTTGTACATTTGTACCTAAATTCTTGAATGAACTAATAAACATTTAAATGACTGGTTTCACATGGTTAACAATCATACAACATTTTACATTTGTATTTACAAGTAATTTACATTTGTATTTTATCTTTTTAAACAACACTTTACAATGCTGTACAAGAAACAAGTCGAATGTCATGTAGGTAGTACATTTGTATTGCATTAAGATCCAAACAAATTACTTGACATAGGATTTAATTGAACCTTTCTGTTTACATGTTCAGGTTAAAGTATATTTGATTATTTTGATGACTAAATAACCACCTTGATTTAGTTATGTGTCACCCAAATTATCTATATTAAAGCTGATACATGTACTAGTTAAAGGGTAACATGTAAAATTTAAAGAGTTATTTAACGTATGTGGAACAAAAAAAAAAACAACATATTTACATCTATTTCTTGCACTTAATTAACATTGAAAGGATATTGCGTAAATGCTCATGAGACAAAGTCTCTATAAATACATGGCACAAACAAGCAACGAAACATTGCTTTTTGGTTGTTCTTTGTCTTGAAGTCATCATAAGGCCTTCTACAATGAGCTTTGCTTATTCTGTACCTCAGAGATGGCCCCTAGCACCACATTGAGCAGTAGTTGTGCACCTAATACTTAGACTTTTTGTTTTGTAGAATTTAAAGGTTCACTGAGCCAAAATTGCTCATTTGTTTTTCAGCTAGGTTTATCTGCAACTCTATCACAATGCAACTATAAGTCAGATTCCAACCAAACTTACAGGAAATGTTGTCCACCTGATCTAGTTGTGCACCTTATTCTTAGAATATTGGCTTTACAGAATTTAGAGATTTACAGAGCAAAAAATAGCTCAGTTGTTAATCTGGTTGTTAATCCTCTATAGCTACTCCATTACAACTATTAAGTCATATTTAACCAAACTTTTAGGTTACACATGTATGTTGTTCACCTGGTCTAGTTGTGCAACTCGTGACAGGCTGCATACAATTTAGAATTTACAGATTTTAGAGGATCACTGAGCCAACATATAGCTCATTTGTTGATTAAATGGTTTGTTAATCTCCTTAAAAAAGTATCAGTCAGATTTCAGCCAAACTTTCTGTAGATGTTGTTAATCAGATCTGATTTGCACATTATACCTAAAATATTGACTTTAAAGATTTCAGCAGTTCACCCAGCCAACATACATGTAGCTCATTTGTTAATCTGTAACTCCTTCAAAACTATTAAGTCATATTATGAACAAATTTGCAGAATACATACAAATGTATGTTTTTCTCCTAATCTAGTTGTGCGCCTGTTACATAAAATGTTGATTTTGTTCACTGAGCCAAAAATGCCTTTTCTGTTATGCAGGCAACAAACACATTTAGTTTTAGTTATACATGTATTTCAAAACTTCCCCCTATATTCCTATGTCCTTGGACTGACATTTGTCCATGACTATACCGAATTCTTTGTAAAAAGTTTTATGAAATTTTATATAGTGTCAATTGAATATAAGAAGTTTTGCATATATTTTTTTTTACATTATCCAATTTCTTCAGGGCTGTAATTGGAGACACTTTTTAATTTTGATCCAAATTACAACTTTGAGATTATACTGAAATAATATCCTTTACTACAATGTATTTAATCTGCGCTGAAGAAACATAAGTTGCCGAAATGGTCATATGCAGAAATAAAATTTACAGTAAATCGAAATATTTTGTCTAAAAATAGAATTGAGCAAACCCATATTTTGCGAATTATAACGAGGATTTGATTTTCATTCACCATGCAAAAGATGTAAATTTGTCACATTGATCAATCCCTGACATGTATTGTCAAAGTAAAGCATGAAATAGAATATTAATTGATTATTTTCCCCAGCTGTTTCCATGAAAACCAGGTCTCTTAAAAATTATTTTGTTTTGTTCATTCAATGACTTATATACATCCTACAAACTTAATGACTATGTTTTTTTTTGGTGGACAGAACGTTGTACAATGTATGAGGGTACAGGGTTCTCTAGCCAAGGAACTTTTTAATGCAGCCAGAAATTACTAGACAGAATTGTCTCCCTTCAATTTGGTACAATACAATCATGACAATGCTTGAATATATTTTATAAAAAGATATTGAGTAAATGAGCATGAGACTATATTTCCGATTGCAATTGCCATGATTGCAATGTCCAATTTCATTGCATTTGTCAATGTCACGAACAATAACGAAGTTATTTTTTCGATAAACACTTCCAGTGTTTTCCATTCGCCATGGCTTTGCCGACCAGGTTTTTTTTGCAGGCCGACCACCTTTGCCTTCTTCTGGTCGGTAAAAACGGACATTTTTCAGTTCCGCACCGTCATAGTTCCGCCGTTAGTATTCCAATCAGCTGATTCGCAAGTTCATTAGACAAAATGGCAGATCCGAACAAAGAAAAAAGAGACAGAATCAATGTTTTCTTTTGTACAGAACGAAAAGGAAAGCTACCGGATGAAATAATTCAAGGCAAAGAGAACTAACCTTTGGATAAATCATCCAAAGGGGGGCCACCATACAATTTGAATATGGCACAATAAAACGATCAAAACAGCGAATATGAAACCATAGGGATGGTAAAAACAACATGATTTCAAATAGTTTATGGTAACAAACGAATCACATTTTCATATGCCAAAAGTACAAAAAGCGGGCATGGATAGAAAACAGAAGTTTGCTATACTCAAGTAAAAACCTCAAAATAAAACATGAATATAGATTTAAAACTATACTGTCAAATCAGAATAACAACAAAACGAAAATTTAATAGTTTACTAACATATGTATCAAGTAAAAAATACAGTTTTTATACGACCGCAAAAAAATTTTTGAGGTCGTATATTGGTATGATACTGGCGGCGTTGGCGTCGGCGTCGGCGTCGTCGGCGTCTGTAGACTCTTCGTTTCCGTGCGATAACTTCAGTTCTAGTTGATCAATCCTTATGAAATTTTAACATAATGTTGCTTATCNGTAAAAACCTCAAAATAAAACATGAATATAGATTTAAAACTATACTGTCAAATCAGAATAACAACAAAACGAAAATTTAATACTTTACTAACATATGTATCAAGTAAAAAAATACAGTTTTTTATATACATTACCAAAAAACAGCTGGCGAATACTGCAAATCTACAAAGCCGGCTATCATAGCCTGCTACCTTCAATTTCAAAATGAACACCTTTTGTTTAGCAAAAAAGGAAAGCACTGGCTTCTTAAATGTGTTTTGCATTTTTAAGTCAGAATGATTTGCATGTACAACATGTACATATTTCTAAATCAAAATAAAGGGAGATAATTGTATAGGATGTCAAAATGAATTTTCTAATAGTAAATTAATGAGAAACATTGGTCTGTTAATTATCTCCTTGTACCAAGTTACTAGTATGGTCTGCCAAAGTGGAGATAATTTTTAATTTCATTTAATGGAAATTGGTACAGGGACATGACCGACAAATGTTTTCCATTCCCTTTAGATCTGTATTTTTTTTAGAAGGAACAATTACATGGAAGAGTAGATAGTATAATGTACATACAAAGATTTTCTATGTATTTTAGACCCTGTAGTCCCATATGATTAATGCCTTGTTGAAAACGAATGCAAGGTCACATTTAGTGTAAATAATTCAAAAAAAAAGAAGAAAAAATCCTTGCACATTATATAGAATTTTGTACATGTATATTCTGAATTATGTTTAAACCAAATATATGTTGAACCAAACTAAACCGTCATTCCTAAAGGGGTTTGTTTAAGACATATTTCAACGTATTTCTATGACAGAAATTATTCCCAACAATTTGTTATTTAATATTCATTGAGAATTCTTTTTAATCTTGTTTTTTACAGATTTTATTTTGCACATTAAACACACACAAAGTAGATATGTCTCGATTACTAGGAGGCCAGATTGGTTTAGAGGATTTTATATTCGCTCATGTAAAAGGTCGACCAAAGGAAATGGAAATAACGAAATCGGAGGATGCTCTGGGACTAACAATAACGGACAATGGTGCAGGCTATGCATTTATTAAACGTATCAAGGATAATAGTATTATGGACAAATCTGCAGAGCTTATTAATGTCGGTGATCATATAGAAAAAATAGACGGTAAAAGTCTGGTGGGATGTAGGCATTTTGAGGTGGCTAAAATGTTAAAAGAAATTCCAAAGGGTACTACTTTTACCATTCGTGTCGTGGAGCCTATGAAATCAGGATTTTGTAAGTATATTGCATTCTTGTAATGCTGAAGTAGTTGTGCTAATGCAGTAGTACTTAGAAAAAAAGAGTTGTCACTTGTATGCTTATTTCAACACATATATATATATATTTCTTGCATCCTTATTTACATGTAAGAGGAAGTTATCAGCATTATACAGGAAGTTTATTCTCTCAATTTCTTTCATCTATTGTTTGATCAAGCTTTGTTTCATTCAAATTGCTGGGTCATTGCAAAAATATACATTTCCTGTCAAAGCAATATGAGCTGTATATTTTTACATGATTTTTTAAGTTCAGAAGAATTCATCATTTTAAGTCATAATTAACAATTAAGTAGTTAAAATTCCTATATATGCCCCATGTATTAACATATCAAAAAGCTAAAAAAATTAACAAAATGGCAGTCAATAAATTATTTGCTACTACAAATGTACATGTAGTAAATAGGACATAGTATTTTAAATACTGTAAAAGGGGATATTTTCGTGTGGTTTAAATTTCGCAATTTTGATTCTATTCCTAAATCGATCTGTTCGCGAAGTTTTATTTTCATGATCCTCATTTACGTATATGTCATTTTGTTTGTGATAAAAAAAAAATTACAAGAGAGGAAATTTTCGTGAATATATTCAAGTCGCGAAACTAGAGAAAATAAACCCCTCACAAAAATTCCCCTTTTACAGTAGTAAATGAATTCTTTAAATGAGCTTTATACATAAGTAGAAAAAAGAAGGAAACAGGGAATGTGTCAAAGAGATAACGACCCGAAGGGGAGCACTATAACAACTCAAAGCCACCATAAGATCTTCNTATTTCGTTCAAACATTCTGACTTCTTTACGCATCTGTCAAGATATCTGGTTTCTAATCTTAAAACCCAGTCTTTGGCTGCTGTACCCATTACAGGTAGACTCTGTAATGCTACCCATGGTTTATTTAAAAATGGTCAAGTGCAACAAGTTAGTGCTGTATTTTACCATAGAAAAGATTACATGTTGTTTCGTGTGTTTTTTATAGTAGGACTCCTATCATTTATAAAAATAGATTTATTAATACATGTACTTTGAAGATCTAGTATACATTGTATTTGTTTTCTATGCAAATTATACTAGAATTATAAAAAAATACAGCTCCTACTGCTTTAAATATACATGCTTACAAATTATGTTCATGTAGGATTTTTTTTAGTTGTTTTATCTATATATAAATGTACCGAGAGTTTTCAATTCAGTTTGGTTTAAACACACATATAACAAAACTTTTTTCTTTGGGAATGTTGGATTATAATTTGTTGTTCTTGTTTTGGGGAATAGGGATTATAATTTGTTGTTCTTGTTTTGGGGGATTCGGGATTATAATTTGATGTTTTTGTTGCATGCAGCGGACTTGTTAGGTAATTTTTGTTTTTTATCATTTTGTTGTACAATTTATTATATTTCCCATGTACATCTATTGTAATATTTTCAGCTAGTCTGGTCCAAAGGGACCGTGTGAAATAGAGTCATCAGTTTCATCATTTTGTATTTGTTGTTTGCATGGTCAAAGATCTTTTTGGAAACAAGATGGCAAAATGAAATCTGACATTTAGAATTCATTATTTACAATGCATGTCATGATTTTATTTACAGCTCATTAATCCAAAATTGTTGATGGTATTAGGTCAGTTCATGCAGCCTTTTTTTGAAATAAACAAACATCAGGACATTTTGTCATTGTTTGTGCATTGTTTTATTCAGGCATGGTAATATGTTTGTCGATAAAATCTAGGCAAGTTATTCAGTCAGGCTCATGTACATGAGCCTCCAATTATATTTTGATTCAAAGCGTGCTTTATTCATTGATCATTTGACCAGATACTTGAACATGGTGAAGGAAAGGACACAGAGTGTATTCACATGATACAAAGTAAAAACAAGCAAAGGACCAACACTTTTACTGGTGTTCTTCATCTTGAAGTCACCATGAGGCCTCAACAATGAGCTTTGCTCATACCTCATAGTAACTTCAAGATGGCCCCTAGCACCGGTTTGAGTGGAATTCTTTTCTAAATGTCAAACAATGCACATCCATGTCTTTTTTAAAGTAGGGGGCATATTGTTTTACCCTTGTCCGTCCGTTCGTCTGTCTGTCTGTATGATTAAAAACACAACTCATGATGTTTTTTAGACACTTTGCAAGCAAACTTCAACAACTTCAAAGCATAATCTTACTAACAATGAGTAGATGTACATACTAGCATCATTTTAAATTTTCAAAATGGCTGCATTTGCCATGGAAACTGAAAAAAGGCAGGAAAATTCAAAGTGACTCAAATTTGATGAAATTTTACTTAAAGGTTGCCTACCACCAATAAAATTAATTATTTTTGGACTCAGAATTCTGAAAATGGCTGCTGTTGCCATGGAAACTGAAAAATGGCAAAATAAAAAATGCCCCAAATTGGATGAAACTTTACAGAAAGGTTGCCACCGGTAGAAATGATTTAAGGGCTTACCACAAGGAAATATGGTTACTGATCGAAATTTTGAAAGGGAGATAATTCAACTGTATATTTTCTGGAAAAACGGGGAGGTATTTTATCATGTCCTTACTTTTACTGTGTCCACAGTTATGCTGTGTCCACACCTGTATTGTATCCATACACACTTAAAGTTGCACTTGCCCTATTGATTCAGGGTTCAGTTAGCGGGGGCATAATTGTTGCCATTCGGCGACAGCTTTAGTCTTATATGGACGTGGAATTGTCAACAAACGTTCATTAAATTGCAAAGCATCTGATCAACACTTATTATATTTGATATTCAGATATTTTGCTTAGAATAATCTTCAACCTTGCTTGAATTGACAATTTCCAATTTTTCATGTAATTGATTTAGATCAGTGAAATGAAGACCTTAATTTGTTTTACTCAAAAAGAGATGCAAAATCATTATTGATCTGAATAAATTAATGGAAGTTCCTCTTTGCAATTTAGAAGGGCAATATTCTGAAGACAAATCGTAAAGTATTGATTGTGTGTAATATGTTTTGTATGACATGTTCATATTATATGTATTGTATGGTTAACATATATTTTATTTTGTGTAAGAAACAATAATAGCATCCATTTTGGAAAGCCATGGAATTTTACCCCCCCCTTTCAAACAAGTTAATAATAAGGTAAAAAGCATTTATTCTTTATATCTTTCAGTACTATTCTGACCATTTTTATCGAATTTCAAATGCCCATCTGAAAGTTAAAAAATTTGGTCAGCCTTAGTATTTTGACCCTAAACCTAGGATTTGAACCCCCTTTAAAACATGTCAATTGCAGGTAATAACTATAGCTAGACATCAGAGAGATGGCATGTGCAGCCATCTCTATAGTCCCCCTGTAATAAGTGCAAATTTTAGCCTGTGTGGACACATTACTGGTATGGACACAGTACAAGTGTGGACACAAAATAATTGCAAGACAAAATATTATAATAATCATGATGACAAAAAACAAACATAGTTACATGTCTGAAAATACATCCAAAATGTGGAATGAGCATACAAAGCTAGTGACCATTTACCATTGCAGAGACATGCAAGCTTGTCGAAAAATCAATGGTCAGTGGTCACCAAACTAGGTACATGTATATGCAAATTGACTTGAACCAATTTACCTACATGCAAGATACTAAAAGCTGCCTCAAGAGCCAAAAAAGTTAGTCTGTACAAGACAGTGTCATTAAAAAAGCATTAATCTGACTTAGAGAACAAAGTTCAATCAAAGGTCACAAACCATGGTATATGGCCCATGGAATTGAAGTTAAACCTATCTGCATATTAAATATCAGATACATACCTCAAAAGACCAAAAAATTATAGCCTGAATACGACTTGTTATTAGGCAAGCAATAATCTGACCTTGATGACAAAGGTCAAAGTCAAAGGTCACCAATCATGGTTCATGACAAAAGGCTAACTCAAAATGCAAAAAAGTTATAGCCCAGACACCACTTGTCATTATAAACCTTAAAGACAAAGTTTAAGGTCAACAATCACTTATTCAATTGTTCATTACACATCATCTTGAAGATGCAAAATATCAAAAATAAAGCCTATCTCAAAAGACAAAAAACGTATAGCCTGGACATGGCTTTGTTACATATGAACGTATAGGTATGGAATGATAAAGTTTCTGGAATCTAATGCCAGGGCAAGATGTTAATTGTTATGGACAGATGGACATAGTGGTTACTATAGGGGGTTCACCACTTTGTGGCATGGCCCTGATTATTATTTATCTTTTCAAGGTATGCTCAATCCTTTGAATAACATCTCACAATAGAAAAGTTATATCAGCCAAACTATGTTGACCCGTCCAACAGGACGTGACCTCCCCATTTAAAGCATGTCAGTCTTAGTGAAAAGGTACTATTCTGTATCTGCCAGGTATTCTGCCCCTCCCCTCCCAAGTTTGGAATTTTTAACCCAAATTTGAAAATTCATGGGGAAAATTATAAAGCTTAAGTCAACCATGGTGATTATCCCCTCCTTCCAAGGGTTTTTGAACCACTTTTTGGAGCAAATGAAATTTAGGGGTCCAAAATAAAATGGCAGAAAAATGACCAGAGATTCAAAATTTGTACATAGGTCTATAACCATTAAATGTGTCTGATTGATGTTTCCTTTACCTTGTTTACAGTTTGTAATTTATCGTGATCATATCTTATACATGTACATGTAGTAATTTGAGATCTTATCAAAAGAAGAGATATGGAATTATAGATGCTCGTTTATAATTATATACCAAAATAAATGTTAGATATCCTTTGTAATATCAGACTTTTTGTCAATATGGTAATTGATTTCTGCTCATTTTACAAATATGTGAACAATGTACATGGAAGAAAAACAACTTTAATTGAGCTTTGGTCATAATGTCAAGACACTTATTTATCATATGTTTATGCATGGTATCTATATAATGAAATTTTAAAAAAGGAAATTTTTGTCAATGTGATCCTTGACAGGTTTGGTTTTATATTCATAAAAAGTATTGGTAGCATAGAAATCAACTAGAGAATCTACAAAAGACTGCAAAATCTGTTCATTGGTTCTTCAGTTTTACATTTGCAAAAAATGTTGTTTTTTTTGGAGGGCACACAGTCATACCGTACAAAAAAAATCATGGCACAAGGACACTAAAAGCAGAATTGAAATTCATATGTCCCAACTAAATAAAGTCATCTAATATTGCAAATAGAATTAATTTTACATGCACAATATATGGGTTCAGATGTAGTTATGTTTTACAGGTACCTCTTGTTTGACATGCTCTTTTGTTTATTAGAAGCACATGATATCATGCTAGAAGAGCTGAAAATTGAATTCTGGTCTTGACATTTGAGATAAAAAATATTATGCTGCACTTTTGTCTGAGGAATATTATTTTTATTTCAGCATTTGTTGAACAGAAACAAAATAAAAAGGGCAGTAGCAGTATAGGAACTGGAAAACAAACACTTAGACTGCGATCAACGGGACCAGCTACGGTAGAAGATGTAAGTAAAAAAAACATGTATAATTTGGTTGATTTCTGTCCATTCTGAAAAGTTTTCTTCAGAAGTCATCATTCATTTACTTGGCAGATACTTTTTACCATCAAATTGATATTATGGTTGTTTTTATGGCCACGCTAAAGGCATAAATAGTCACCACTTTCAGTATTCTTGGAAGTTGAAAATCCATGTCTGACATATTGGTCAGACACAAAAGAGAAGACCTTGGGGATCAAATAAATACAGCAAACATTTTGTCTCTTGGACACACTGTCCAGCAACTTGTTTTTGATACTGTAAAAGTGGATATTTTCACGTGGTTTAAATTTCAAGAATGTGATTTAAACCTATTCATGAGGTTTTATTTTTCGCAATTCTCACTTACCTGTTGTTACGTTTCTAATGAAAAACAAATTTATGTGGAGGAAAATTTTCCTGAATGTGTGCAAATCAAGAAATTAGCGAAAATAACGCCTCACAAGAATTTCCTCTTTTACAGTAATAAGTCACAATGTAATTTAGATGTCTAACTAGTAACTACACACCAGATGGACTAGATATGCAGGCTATGCATGAAGGAATATAGTTATTGTCTGACACCTCTAAGGGGAGATAATTTGACTTTCATTGAATCCTTTTGCAAAGTTTTCTTTGTAACCTAAAATCCCCTAAAACAATTGAAGTGATTTTGATGAAACTTTATACAATGGACGGACACTACAGTACAAACAGAGGCATTCAGTTAAAAATCACTCTGGTCCGACAATTTTCACCCTT
>MJUU01053393.1:60030-91249 GCA_002080025.1 Modiolus philippinarum
AAACAATATGCCCCCTGACTTGTAGTCGCAGGGGCATAAAAAGATATTTGAAAGTTTTGCTACAGGGTCCAGTGTTAAAACTATGTGTCCTGCTAGTGGCCATCTTGGATATAATGTGCCAGACTACAATAATAAAATGACCACACAAAGACTTGATTATAAAGTTTGAAATAGTTTCAAAGTAGATCGTTCAATTAGTTTTTCCATAGGTTTCAACGTTTTACTACATTTTATACATATGTTTATTATACTATAGTATAGGGAACAGGACAGAGAAAGGGGAGGTTTGGATACCCATAAAACAGTTTAAAACTACCACTGGCTTCTGCTAGTGCCGGTACCAAGTCTGGTTGTCCTGAGTTCCTATAGTTGTTTACATTTGTCTTTTGTTTTTTATTGTGGGTTTTTTCTTGTGCAGTCCCTTGGTACATTGTGGCATTTGACTATGTTTTTCGGCCATTGTAGGGGTTTCCTGTTATCTTTTTGTTCTATGTAGTAATCTTGAATGAGATGCAGACATAAACGGACCGTCCAAGAATTATTGTGGCAAAGTTTGGTTCCAATCAGTACAGTAGTTGAAGAGAATTCTCATAGGTTTCAATATTAAACTGTGTGTCTTGCTGGTGGCCTCCTTGGATATGATGCAAACCTAAACAAAATATCTAAAAGGACCACCAAACAACTATTGTGACAAAGTTTTATTCCACATCACCTCATTCCTTGACCTTCATCTTGAAATTGACAACAGAGGTAGACTTCAAACTAAGCTGTATGACAAACACGATGACTTCACATTTCAAATAGGCAAGTTCCCTTGTCTTTGTAGCAACATCCAAACAGCTAACAGCGCGGGCATAGTGTTAACACCTCCAAGCTCATTCGCTATTCAAGAGCCTGTGTACGATTAGTGACTTCCTTGATAGAGCCTAGGTGCTCATAAATAGGCTACTTAAACAAGGCTATGTTACCCAGAACTTGTGTCTCTGTTTCTTTGTTGTTTCCAATATTGCCATTGTCCTTGGATTATTTGTTTTGGATTGACGATTCGGGTATCACTTACTATATTTGAATTGGCCAAGTGGTTTTGGAGAAGACTTTTGAAGGTGTTCCCATAACAACCAATGTTAAACTATTCCAAACTGGCCCAGATGTGGATAAGATGTGGACATATCAGACACTGTTTTTAAATTGGGCCATCCAAGGACTATTGTTACCAAGATTGGTTCCAGATACTTAATCAATGTCTTAGGAGAAGATATTTCAATGAGTTTTTAAAAGATGGTCATCTTGGATTAGATGTAGACATGCAAGAGTATATTTTTGAGGGAGACCAGACTCTCTTGGTCAAAAATAGTAAGTTATTTGATAAAAAATCATAATCTGAGACGAAAAAAATAGTAAGGCCCTTTCTAATGTAAGAAATATGTTTTAACATAGAAACTACACTCTTCAGTGAAAGGCACATTATGTACTTACACAATACTCCCACCAAAAATACTTTATTCCTAAGATGGAAACCTAGAATTCTTGTCTTAAAAGATCGTTTTTACATTCTTTTTATTACCAGAAATGTTGATATTAACAATAGTTTACGGAACCGCAATGAAATGACCAATCGGAACTGAAAATTTTTGGGAAATACTGCAAATTGACTAAATCGTTATGAAATGGTAAACCATTGTAAGATGACTTTGAAAATAGTAAGCCTTACCCCAAAATCGTAACGGTAGGCAAATCTGCCGAAACCATCAAAACTATTGTGACCAAGTTTTGTTCCAGTTGGCTAGGTGGTTTCAGAGAAGATATTTGAATAAAAAGTTTTTGATGGATGACAGACACAAAGTGATTGTAAAAACTCCCCCTGGATATACTGGAAGTACAACAATTCTATTATTTAAAATATTTACCCTTGAGATCCGTATCCTCCAACAGAGTGCACTTTCTTTACACGTTGTAGATAGTCTTGGGGAATTTTCTTAGGGTCAGCATCTCGTGGTACTGAAATAAACATGAAAAAAATAAAATAAGTTACTAAACACACATTCTTTAACAAAAATCAGAAGTTTTTACAGATTAAGGTTTATCAAATCTATGTTTTTTCATTATTTTTTGAAGTCATTGCAACCTTAAATCTAAGAAGAAGATATAAATAGATGATAAATATGCAATACATTTTAAGTTTTTGAAGACTTGGCTGACGCTAAAACCTCAACTGACTCACTCTCTCACATGACTGTACTGGCCCAAGTCCAATATACCAAATCTCTCCATGTGCCCAATCTGCCACCTCCATTTCTATAAACAGCACTAAGCTCTTCTAGAAAGTTTTTGGCCCTTTTGATGTCAAATTTGTATGGATTGCAAACCATGAATTAGATCTTAAATGTGGCTTTTTCAGTTGAAAACTAGAGCTGTCGCCGAATGGCAACCAATCATGCCGCCGCTCATTGAACCCTGAATCAATAGGGAAAGTGCAAATTGAAGCGTGTGTTGACACAGTACAAGTATGGACACAATGATATGCCTCTCCTTTTTCCAAAATACATAAAAGGGAAGTTCTGAGCCCGAAAATCAATTCTATGGGTGCTAGGTAATCTTCCTGTTAAGTTTCATCCATTTTGAGGCACTTTGAATTTTCCCACCTTTTTGCCAGTTTCCATAGCAACGGCAGCCATTTTGAAAATTCTGAGACCCAAAATCATTTCTATGGGTGCTAGGCATCCTTCTTGTAAAGTTTCATCAAATTTGAAGCACACTGAATTTTCCCGCCTTTTTTCAGTTTCCATGGCAACGGCCGCCATTTTGAATATTCCAAAAGATATGTGTGTGCACATCTACTTATTGTAAGTTAGATTCCTTTGAAGTAGTTGGAATTTGTTTGCAAACTTTCTAAAAAAACATGAATAGTTGCGTTTTTCATTCGTACGGACGGACGGACGGACGAACGGACGGACAAGGGTAAAACAATATGCCCCCCGACTTTTCGTCACGGGGGCATAAAAAAATATCCATGCTTAGCTTGGGTTCCTTGCTAGATAACTTATTTTACCCAACCAGTATTTTTTGTAAGCAAAGAATAAAGAAAATACAGTCTTTTAATAAATAATTCCTGGTCTTATCAATCTAACCAACTGATCCACCCATGAAACCAAAAAGCCAACAATTATCAAAAAATATTCAATCCATGAAAAGGCAGAAATTTTATGATTCATACTGTGCAGTTTGATCATTTGTTGAATATCGTTCATCAATCTTGGATAAGTTATAGTATAATTATTTAGTACAGTATAGTAACTGTAATCAATTATAAAAATCATACTGCCAAAGACAGGAGGTAACAGAACCATGACAAATATGTATAAAAAATATGAAGAAGTACCAGGTGAAGGTTGGCAGTATTGGAAAGGCAGAAAACAAACTTGCCAGTAAATGCAAAAATATGACGATCAGTCAAGCATGAAACTGAATTAAAGATCAAAAAGCAGTCCTTGACTGAAAAGTGAATTACAGTTAAACTTCTGTGGCTTGAACACCCAATGGACTGATGAAAACAGTTTGAGTTATAGGAGTTGTCAAGCCATTGAACTATTTTGAAACTTGAGCAAAGGGACCAGAAAAAGGGTTTGAGACATCCATGTTGTTTAAGTTATTGCAGTTCGAGCCATTGAAGTTCTACTGTTACCCCTCCACGTTTCACAAAATTTCTAAGTTAAAAGGATCATAACTCCACAACTATGTATACTACTGAACCCATAGTTATACTTGGCCTGTGTTTTATGGTAAACAATTTACATACCAAGTTTTAAGACAGTATGTTATTTCATTCAATAAAACCCTAAAATTTGCAAAATTTCAAAGTTTCAAGGGGCATTACTCCAGAACCCCTTGGACCTCTGAACCCAAAATCAAATTTGACCTGAGTTTTGTGGTAAACAACTTACAAACCAAGTTTGCAGACCTTGTGTTATTTTGTTCACAAGTTATCAGTCGGAAACCTTCGGGGGACAGACAGACAGACAGACAGACAGACAGATAGATGGACAAACACACAACTGAGGGTTTCACATAATACCTCGCCACTTCTTGTGGTGGGGTATAAAAATTAAAGCAAAGTCATTGAATCATTTAGTTGAGGTCATAACTTGTACTAGCTGCAGAACAATAGCTCATTTATGGTCCTTGTGCTGATTTTTTTGTAGTTGAAGATCATCCACAAAATAAAAAAAACATAAGAAATTTCAAATTTGTTACAACTTACAAACCTGACAAAAAGAAAGTGTCATGAGCATCTCTGGCAGGATGTTGCTGAGGCTGGAACAAAGCATCGAAATTCCAGAAACTACTTTCTATGAAGTTGTTAGTTGGCATTTCTTCAAAACTGAAATAAAAGAAAGGAATATTCACTACTATATTATAAACTAGAATAAAGGGCTACGCCAAGCGCAGCATGATACGACCGCAACATGTCGAACACTGAAATTTGAACAAGTGTAATTCAAAATGATTGAGGACACAGTAAAGAGCTTGATACAGTAATTAAATGGACACAGCAAAGAGCTTGATCAAGTAATTAGCTGCACACAAACTAAGGAAAATAAAAATTAGCCCTTATAAATCCTTCTATATATCGGAAATAATAAGAGGTATGTCAAATCGGTCAACACACTACTTAAACTATATGATAAGAGGAATCCGAAGAAAGGAACCCCATTAAAATCCAATACAACAATAAAAGATTTTACATATACTGAAAATTGCAATTTCAGCCCTTTTGACCCCTTGTAGATTAAAAACGGTAAGAACTACACCAAATCCATGGACATGCTACTGAAAGCTTATATCAAGAGAAATACAAAGAAAAAAATCCCATTGAAATCCAATGAAAAATAAAAATTTAAGTAAATTGCAAATTTGCAATTTTATCCCCATTTGGCCCCTCAAAGCTCAGAAAAGACACATGTTGTCAAAAATCTAATGTTGCAGCTCTATA
Organism: Modiolus philippinarum; assembly: GCA_002080025.1. NCBI lineage: Eukaryota > Metazoa > Mollusca > Bivalvia > Mytilida > Modiolidae > Modiolus > Modiolus philippinarum. Next base: position 65,021 of record MJUU01053393.1, read on the forward strand.
TTTATTTTCAAAAGGAATCCATTGCAAAAAACTGCATCAAAATCTGACCAAAAATAAATAAAACGAAATTTTTGAAAATTGCCCCTTTTGGGCCCCATTTATCTCGTGAACGGTACATGCCACGTCAAATCCGTTGCATACAACTGATAGGAAATTTACTTAGGAACACACTGAAAGAAACCCCATCAAAATCCAATGAATAATAAATATTCTACAGCCAAATATGTGAAAACACCCAATTTTACCCTTTTTGGCCCTTTTTTTTTTAAACGGGAGGGGCCAAAATAAGAAAAACCTACTCAAGCCTTTCTTTTGTGCCAAGGAACACTGTGTTAAAATTTCATAAGGATTGGGCAACTGGAACTTAAGTTATTGACAAAAAACAAAAGTGTCTACAGACGACAACGACGCCGGACAACAACGACGACAACGACAGCGCCATACCATTATACGACGTCAAATTTTTTGCGGTCGTATAAAAACAGTGAGCAAAGCTCACTAGTATATACCCCTGCCTACTCCATTTGATTACAGATATAAAAAATCCAGAAAAAAAAATATCTAATTTTTAAATGGCAATATGTACTTAATATTCTGTGAAAGTTTCAGTGAGTTTCACCTAGTGGTCTAGGATGAGTTATTGCCACAAAGTGTACCACTATAGCGAACGGACGAACAAAAGGACTGACAGATGGAAGGAATGACACTATGATCACTAATAAAGGAAATTGACTAAAATTATGTATACAGTTATTGCTCCCCTTTGGGTCGTTGTCTCTTTGACACATTCCCTGTTTCCCTTCTTTATTCTATATATTCATTTGTGCAGGTAAACCTCTCTTTTATCAGAGCAAATTCAGTTGAAAAAACATTGCTACCATACCTTTCTGATATGCTTAGCTGTAGATGACTTTCACCCCTTGCTGATATGTTAAGTGGTAGCTGATTTCAACACCTTTTTCATATGCTAAGCTGTATCTGATTTTCCATTCATTAGCTCCATCTTTGATTAATATTTGTTGAACTTTTATTATTGTTTTCAGTTGTATGTTGTCACATAGTGCTGCTGATGAGGAATAAATTTCCGAAATGGCCATACAGCTCATTCAAATTATTGCAGTTGGAGTTAAAATATGTGTTATGGTCTCATGTTCATTTACTCCATATCCTTTCGTAAAATACAAAGACATAACAAGAGCTGTCGCCGAATGGCAGCCAAATATACCCCCGCTCATTGAACCCTGAATCGATATGGTAAGTGTAAATTTAAGATGGTGTGGACACAATACAGGTGTGGACACAGTTCAAGTGTGAACACATTACAAGTACAGACACAATGATATAATCTTCAAGAAAGAACTTTTCACAAGGGTTTCAATGAAAATACTCTATGGAAATCAGACAAATATAAAATTTATATTTTACATTTTACACAAAAATCATAAATATTAGAGAAATTTTGAAAACAACTTTTCAAGAGGATTGCTATGAAAAAAGCGTGTCTTGCAAAGAGTTTGATTTCACAATATATTTCTTTGAAAAAAAAGATCATTGCAGATGGAATCAACGAAAATCACAGTCAAATAACATCCCCTTCCTGGTTTCATACAATAATTATATTCCTTCATACACATCTCCATATAGTATCCTTCCTTTGTCTAAAGTTTCGTTAAAATCCTTCAAGTTGCCCTTACAAGGATACCAATACATAGGGAATCAACTAAAAGTCATAGTCAATTTATCTCCCCTTCCTGGTTTCGGACAATAATTATATTCCTTCATGCACATCTCCATATAATGTTCTTTCTTTGTGTAAAGTTTCATTAAAATCCTTCCAGTGGTTTAAGAGGGGTTGAGCTTACAAGGTAACCCATAAATATGGAATCAATGAAAATTCGAAGTCCAATTATCTCCTCTTCCTGCTTTCTCACAATAATTATATTCCTTCATGCACATCTACATATAGTGTTCTTCCTTTGTGTAAATTTTCATCAAAATCCTTTCAGTGATTTTTGAGGAGTTGCGCTTACGAGGTAACCCATACATGGGGAATCAACAAAAAGTCAAAGTCGAATTATCTCCCCTTCCTGGTTTCAGACAATAATTATATTCCTTCATGCACATCTCCATATAGTGCCCTTCCTTTGTGTAAAGTTTCATAAAAATCCTTCGAGTGGTTGAAGAGGAGTTGCACTTACGAGGTAACCCATACATAGGGAATCAACGAAAAGTCAAAGTCGAATTATCTCCCCTTCCTGGTTTCCGACAATAATTATATTCCTTCATGCACATCTCCATATAGTGTCCTTCCTTTGTGTAAAGTTTCATTAAAATCTTTTGAGTGGTTTTAGAGGAGTTGCGCTTACGAGGTAACCCATACATAGGCAATCAACAAAAAGTCAAAGTCCAATTATCTCCCCTTCCTGGTTTCGGACAATAATTATATTCCTTCATGCACATCTCCATATAAAGTCCTTCCTTTGTGTAAAGTTTCATCAAAATCCTTCAAGTGGTTTAAGAGGAGTTGCGCTTACGAAAAGTGTGGACAGACGGACAGACAGACAGACAGACAGACAGACAGACAGGGTGATTCCTATATACCTCCCTAAACTTTGTTTGCGGGGGGTATAATTAGATGTATTATTACAATAGTATATGAAATTGTTGCATTCTGAAATAATGTGTCAAGTGCGAAATTTTTCTTTCCAAAAAAAGGTGTAAATAACTTTTTGCACTTGGAATTATGATTCCCTTTACAATGATTAGGAGTAATTAAGCAATCCTCACTACCAGGTAAATGTGCTATAAAAATGAAAATCAATCTAATCCACATTCAAGCTTTTCCTGATTGGTGTTGCCAAACTGTGTGGAGAAACTCCATGCTCCACAAAGTACAAAGACCCCTCCTATATTTTTCTAAGTAAAGCAAATCTCACTGGGATTCGTATTGGAGGCTAAATTTCCTGTCCCTGTGTATTTCTCCCCTTATTCAGTGGCAATCAAAACTCGATGCCCTGGTTTTCCTTTCCACCTTTATTTCTTTCTTCTTTTACTTTAATTTTTTGAACTGTTAACCTGTTCTCGCTTTGATATAGCTGTAATATTGCTTACTGGATTTTGATGTTAAATTCTAATCAATCAATCAATCTTCATTTGTCCTAATGGCCTCATTTGTGTTGTCTCTACATTGCCATGTTTTTTATTTTTGATTTCCAAATATTTACTTAGCTTGTTACTTTGGGATTTGTTTTGACAGTGTATCATCATTTATCAAAAATATCGCTTCTATGTGAATCAAATAAGGGTTGATGGACAGACCAATGCAGTGAAAACAATAGGCCATAAAAAATGCAGGGCCCAAATGATGAATTTCTGATATGGTTCTGTCACATTGCTATCAATTTTGATGGAGAATATTGGATTTTACCTCCTGAATGGCACCCAAGAGCTCTAAAAGGGAAATGTCTCTTTTTGGTTTCATTTAAACTGAATTAATTTTACTGTTTCTTTATAATTTTCAATTTAACACATCCTTCTGATTTCAAAAAAGAAAATGATAAAATGATAACAACACTGAATCTTCAATTTACAATTACAATTTACCCCATTTCTAAAAATATTTGTCTGTATTCATTTCTGACTTTCAACAATGGATGTAAATGACCTGCATCTGGTGGTAAACCAAGAGCATCCATATCATATGGCTTGAATTTCTTATCTCTCCATGACCCACTGAAAATAAGGAAATTTTTTCTAAGTATGGCTATATAAAAATGGCTGAAATACAAAAATGCACTATGAAATATTAAACAAGAGGCTCTCAAGAGCCTGTATCGCTCACCTGGGCCACGGCTGATTTATGCAGTTAAAATAATCCCAATGTTTTAGGGGCATTATTTTAAATTTGTTAATAGACATTGATGTTATATTATCTTAAGTTAAACTACTGTATAAGTGGTTATTTTTGCGAGGATTTAATTTTGGCTTTATTCGCGAACATTCTTAAGTCGCCAATATTGCATACCGCGAAATATAATTTATATAAGACTTAACACAGTAAATAATAAGCAATCGCAAAAAATTTGAGTCCCGTGAAAATTAAATCCAGCAATTTCGAAAGAAATCGCGAAATTTACGTCCCGCGAAAATAACCACTTATACTGTATATTCCAGCTTGGCAGCAATTTTGGATGGGGTGCAGTTCTACTGTCACCTTTCTTGAAGGGGACCATTGAGTCTAATTTTGGTTCCAATTGACTAAATAGTTTCAGAGGAGAACATCTTTAAATGCTTTCGTATAGGCTTCCGATAGGTCTCAAAGTTAAACTATGTTCCCCACTGGGGCCATCTTGAATGCCATGCAGACAAACCAGGCAAATTTTTCAAACGGGAACAACTATGGCCCATTGTGACCAAGTATGTTTTCACTATTGGCCATGTAATTTCAGGAGAAGATATTTAATGTTTTTCCAATGGGTCAAATGTTAAAATTGTTCCCTGCTGGCAGACATCTTGCATTAAGCAAAGACTTGAAAAACAACTCTTTTGCAGAGCCGCAACCTAAAGACTATTGTGGCCAAGTTTGGTTCCAATTGGCTGAAAAGTTTCAGAGGAGAAGATCTTTGAAAGTGTTTTCCCATAGGGTCCAATGTTAAAACTTTGATCCCCGCTGGAGGCCATCTTGGAAATAGCGTGGATCTGAAAAACAATTTTTTTGTAGGGGACCATCTAAGGACTATTGTGGCCAAGTTTGGTTTCAATTGGCTGCGTAGTTGCAGAGGAGAAGATCTTTAAAAGTGTTTTCCCATAGGGTCCAATGTTAAAACTATGATCCCCGCTGGCAGCCATCTTGGATATAGCGCGGATCTGAAAAACAACTTTTTTGTAAGGGACCATCTAAGGACTATTGTGGCCAAGTTTGTCAGTTAACAGGAATTGACTATAATTATTTTGCTAACAGATTTATTCATATGTAAAATTAATGTCCCAGACTGCATTCAAAGCATTCATTGCAGCTGTCATCCCAAAATGCATCATGCTTTCCAATATGGTTAATGTGGGGCATGTCAATAAGCAGGAATAAACAAATCTTTGTCTCACTGAAAAACTTCTGCATCAAGGGTTTAGATATCATAAATTGATAAAAACATTCTCTAAATTTTATTATAGATACATTGACTTATTAAGAAAATTTGGTTCTACATGCAGGGCTCTTATACATCAGGGCATTTCACATCCAAACTTCTATGGCAATATCATTTACAAAGCGCATAAATTCAAAAATTGTCCTTCAAAACTTATTAATCCGTTGAACAAACTTATTCATAAAGGATATAAATACAGCATTGTTGTTAAATCGTTACTTCTGGTTTTTGTTGGCAAAAATATTGATCATCTCCTAAATGCTTTACACCATAACTAAATTTAAACAATTTTTTATATTGGCAGTATTTGGCATTGCACAATATCATGTTCTTCTTTCATAATTGATGACGTTATACCAAATCTATTTAGAAGTATTTCAATTGAAGTTTCATATGTAAGAAGGCTTGATATCATAGTCAACGGAAATTATGTCCTTAGCTAGCTGTCAGTAACTGCAAGCATTTGTCCGGACAGTACCTTTGTGTATTGTCTTCATGTTTTATGTACTTCATTGTAAGGATACTCGTCTTGATAAGTTGGACTTTTTTCTAGTTTGATTTTTACTGTGAGTCTTTTTGTGTATTTATTTTTAAGCCATTCACCACACATAGGGGGAGGGTTTGGATCCAAGAAAACGAGTTTAACCCCGCCGCAATTTTTGCGCCTGTCCCAAGTCAGGAATATGTTGGTGTGATAAAAAAAAACTACTTTATTCCAACAGGTTTTGTTTACTTCGTGACCATATGTGTTTTTAAAATCCCCTATTACTATATTTAGACACTATGTGGACGTTTGGAAACTCTCGGGAAGTTCTAATTATTTGCAAATGTCGTTTAGTCGACATGTTTTACAGAGATTCCAAGTTCAGGTATGCGAGTTGATTTGTTGTTTACATTCGGTGAACATATGTTTTTTCAAAATCCCCTGTTACTATATTTAGATATTTTGTTGACGTTTGGAATCTCTCGGGAAATTTGAAACCTTTGCGGAAGGCAAGGTAAGACAAAATCTATGTTGTTTAATTACTATGTTACAAGTTTGCGTTAAAATATAATTATGTAGGATCAGAGACATGTAATTATATATCCCTGGTAGGATGAATTATAGGCTTATGTCAAAATTTACACAAGGTTATTGGTAGCGAACACGTGTTTTAATGTGTACATGTGACTTTCTTCAAACATTAAAATGAAAAGGAAAATAGCCCTTTACTAGCAAGGAAAAAAATATATATAGCAACGATGTAGATTAAGAATATGCTTTTGACTCTGTCGAGTGCATTGACGTTATAATAATATTCGTACAATTAGCAATATTGCAATAATAGTGCCATCAACATGAAGTACCATGTATACAAGGTAACAGTAGGACTACATGTATATAAACATATTCATACTTTGATAGATACATGTATGTTTCCTTGTATATATCAAGGAATGGTGTTACCTTATTTTGTTTGAAGCTAAAACAAATCACATAGGATACAGTCTGTAAAAAAGAAAGTTTATCTTTAATGTCCAATCCACATATCTCATCTGGGAAATGGGATATTGTTTATAATGGTGTACCCTGGCCAGTAATTTTATTCGTCCAACTGTCAGCCTGTGTATCAGATGTTCATTTCTTGTTTGGGGTATATGTTCTCATATTGTTCATCTTGTGCATTATTTCCCAGCTGAGACATGTATTAAATTATTAATGATATGGATGTGTTTTCAGTGATATGACAGTGCTCACCTACCTAGTGAATTATTAAGATACCTTGATTAGCACTTTTGTTGCAATATTAACCAAGGTCCAAAAACCAAATTATATGCTTGAGTGATTTATGAGAAAACTTGAGTCTAAGTTCAATTTTACAATAATTACATATATACTCATAATGAAGGTTCACTGAGATCTTGACAAGTATTACAAAATTATAGCCAGTTCGTGGCTGTGTTGAGTTTGGGTCCACTCTAAGTCTCCATATACATTATCATTTTAATTTCTTATTAGACCTTCATATTAGTCGCAGATTGTACTTGGTTGGCATTGAAATAGCCCTTTTTTTTTTTTTTTTTTTTTTTTTCCAACCTACATGTCGATAATCTATCTCATTGTTACAATGGTTTATGTAATATCATGTAGGGTAAATCACTTGACATATGGGGTAAATAGTTTCTGTATTTGAACACAATGTAACAAGGGGAGATAATATTGGGGTTATTGTATTAAATTTGAGTTGTTTCTCTTGACTCATTTTTTTTTCTCTCCCACTTTTCCACTATAATGTGTCACCTTAAAACTTTTTACAAAGTCCAGGTCTTATTGTAGATTATTGTTGTTTTGAATTCTTTGATTCCTCAACATAAAATTAACTTTGACATTGATGTTGTTTTTATGTATCAATACATATGATTAAGATTGTGACATGATGTTGATATTGGCATGCAGGGTGTTAAACTTGTCATATAATGGGGGGTATGGAACACAATGAATTTAGTTAAAGGGGAGATAATGTTGTGGTCATTGTATAAAATTTGAGTTGTCTCTCTTGGCTCATGTTTTTTTTTTTGTGTAAACTTTTTAGGGATTTCTGATATATTGAAAAAAAAATCCAGGTATTTTTGCAGGATATGTTGCTATCAAGTCTTTATTTTATTTTTTATACCCTTTGTGGTATAATACTTGATAACGCTTTCAATGGGAAGTATTTTTTTGGAGTGGGGTCATGCACAGGGTGGGGTTTTATATGAAATGTTTGCTTGTGTAATTTATTTTTATGTTGGAATTAAAATGATTTGTGTTATTGAAAACTTTATAAGAGTTTACATGGGTTTTATTATACTTATTTATATTGAAGTATGTTTATTTGATGTAGTTTGTTCTTGCTGGTTATATAAATATTTAGTACTTATCACAGTAAGATGTCTACAATAAAGATTGGCTCTGTAAACTGCAGGGGATTGTCCAATGACATAAAATGAAGTGATTTCTTCCATCGGTATGGTAAAAAAATTGATATTATAATGCTGATAGATACTCATAGTAAAAATGAAAATGAGCAACAATGGCTGCAAGAATGGGGGTATAGAGCATGTTTTTGTTCTCACACCAGCCACTCTAGGGGGATAGCAATTTTAATTAAGAATACTTTTAAGTATACAGTACATAAAGAGATAATAGATAACAAAAATGGAAATTTTATAATATTAGATATTACTATTCAAGACTATCGAATGTCTCTTGTAGCAATTTATGGTCCAAATGAGGATAGTCCGTCTTTTTTTAATAATATTAAGAAACTTTTAATTGATCTGTCTAATTCCTCAGTCATTATAGGAGGTGATTGGAATGTTGTACAAGATTATGATCTTGATACAATAAATTATAATGCAAAAAATAATGTAAAATCAAATGAAGTAATTATAGAAATGAAAAATAATTTAGACCTAGTGGATATATGGCGTGCAAAGAATTTACAAACAAGAAGGTACACATGGAGGGGGCCAAATTTAAAGCAAAGTCGTTTAGATTATTTTTTGATATCTACAGACTTTGATAGTTTTGTAAAAGATGTATCCATTGATGTAAGTTATCGTTCTGATCATTCTCCTGTGTGTCTTATATTACAATTCTATAACCAATCAAGGGGTGGGGGGACCTGGAAGTTTAATAATAGTCTTTTACATGATAAAGATTATGTAGATGAAATAAAAAAATGCATATCAGAGACTTTAAATCAGTACACTAATCGCCTTAGAATAGAGGGAAATGATGANGCTTGGTTCTGACACCTTTGGCTTATCTATCAATCTACTTATACTTGTTGTAAAATATTACATTAACTCTTGTAGATATAATATGTCTAGGCCATACATAGGGGGTTTAACTCTTGTATTGAAAAAAACTTATGAAACAGAAAAAATGTCAGTTATATGGTATAAATCTCCTGCAGTTGGGACTTTGATTGAAAACAAGTGGCAACCTTTTAAAAATATTTGGAACAATGCATAGGGGTATGGGTTGGTAAGAATGTAAGAGAATGTGGGTGTATGGGAGGAAATGCAATTTTATTATTAGCATACTGGGGGCACATCACAATTGGACAGTGCTTTGTGTGCGCCCCATGTTTATTTTTGTATATAATTATTTTTGGATTGCAAGTATGAAAGAGTTTGTGTGTAGTTATTTAGAATGAGTGAAACAATTTACCTCTTTGCATTTTTTCTTTCTTTGAGAAACAACTTGTTTATTTTCTATAAAACTTAATTATTCTTCTTTCTGGTTGAGGTTAGTGGAGGGACGGGGGGACCACCTGTTGTGTCCACCACTGCTGCTCTACTTACCTTAACTGTTTTTTGGAAATTGATAATATACCAGCTTCATGAGTTTTAATAGTACAATTAATTTCTAATTAAAAAAATATATGTATATATTATCCCTATGTGAAACTATATAATTGTTTTTTCAATGTATATTAATTACATAATATATATGTAAACCACAAGCTTCAAAAATAAAAAATTACAAAAAAAAAATATGTTGGTGATTGACTTGTCCTTCTTACAAAATTTTAGTTTCTTGATACCGGTATTTGGGTTATTGGATGTGGTTTGTGTCCATTGATTTATCCACTTTTTTACCCTTTTGGGGCCATATAGGGTTTGCTATATGGTGTGAGGTTCCTCACTGTGTTGAAGACTGTACGGTGACCCCTAGATGCTTTGTTTTGGGTCGTTTTAACCTGGATATGGGATGTTGTCTCCTTGACATTTACCCCATTTCCTTTCTTTTTCATATTTAACCATTCTACCTAACTAAGTCACTCATGCATAAAATATTGGTCAAAGACAGCAGCCGAAGCATGCATTGTAGATATCATTCCAAAATGCATCATAAATACCAATATGGGTGATGTGGGCCATGTAGTGAGTAAGCGGGAATTGACTTTAACCATTCTACCTAACCAAGTCGCTCATGCATAAATTGTAGGTCACAGACAGCATCCTAAGCATGCATTGTCGTTGTCACCCCAAAATGCATCATACATACAAATATGGTTGATGTAGGGAATATCAGTAAGCGGGAATGGACTTTAACCATTCTACCTAACCAAGTCGCTCATGCGTAAAATGTTGGTCAGAGACAGCATCCGAAGCATGCATTGTTGTTGTCATCCCAAAATGCATCATACATACCAGTATGGTTGAGATGGACCATGTCAGTAAGCAGGAATGGACTTAAACATTCTACCTAACCAAGTCGCTCATGCATAAAATGTAGGTCAGAGACAGCATCCAAAGCATGCATTGTTGTTGTCCATCCCAAAATGCATCATACATGACAGTATGGTTGATGTGGGCCATGTCAGCAAGCTGGAATGGACTTTAAACATTCTACATATCCAACTCGCTCATGCTTAAAATGTAGGTCAGAGACAGCATCCGAAGCATGCATTCCAGTGGTCATCCCAAAATGCATCAGGCGTACCAATATGGTTGATGTGGGGCATGTCAGTAAGCAGGAATGGACCTTAACCCTTCTTACTAACCAGACGCGGACGCAGACGCCAACGCAGACACTAGGGGTATCACATAAGCCAGCCTCACTTTGTGAGGTGAGCTAAAAATGAAAGGATATGGGGTGAATGTACATGTGACAAAAACGCACATGATACATAGAAAACTCCAGTTTATCAAGGACAGGGCTTTTATTCCTGTCTACATCTTGATGTCGCCTGAGGGTCTTCAACAAGAGGTGAACAATATTCACCCCCTCATGCGAGATCAAGAAGGCTCCTAGCGTGCACATAAGCAGTATTCTTGACAAAAATTATATCAAGCTCACTCCCTTTCTCCCCACCTGCCATGGAGTGCCAACTTGGGCGATCGATGCTCATAGATGTAGCATATTTCGACATCTAGGAATGAATTAGTGCAGTCTTGGACTTACTATAAGTAGGGAGGTCAGACATTTTTTAAAGTGTTCTTTGTTTTAAATGAAAGCTACCCTGAACAACAGCCTGGTTAAAAACAAACAAAATGGTGCTTAAATTTTGAAAATCGGATCATGTGTTCAAAAGTTATGGCAGATTGAAATCTTAAAAATGGACTCCAAAAATTTATACAAAATGGCCGCCATAAGACAAAATGGTGTAATTTTGGAAATTTATAATTGGATATTGTAAATTAAGGCTTTTGATTTTTGTTAGAACTTAGTAAACCTGATGTTTATGGACCTTTCCTCACTAGAAAGACACTAGTAACAAGCTCTTTACAATCCAGCAACATTTGTTCTTTCAGCATAATTTGAACTTGAAAATTCCTATGTATTTCAATGGAAAATTTAACGTGGCACCAATTTTGCCTAATTATTACATATTTCATCAGGACTTAGTTTTTACAATAAACTTTTCAAGTTCAATCACATCTGTAAACATAGGTTTGGTTGTTGTTTGTCATCAGCAACATTTGTACTTTTGCATTTGTATGGTAAAATTTGGGGGGACCGCTCGACAGTCCGAAGGTTCATTGGTCCGAAGGTCCATTGGTCCGGAGGTTCATTAGTCCGAAGGTCCAATGGTCCGAAGGTTCGTTAGTCCGACGGTCTATTAGTTGTACAGTTCCATAGTACAAATTGACTATTACGAAATTTGACAGTTAAATGGGACGAAGAAAGGAAATGGCTAGTGTTGATATGTATTTATCATTTATCGATATTCCCTTATCATCTTCTATCTTATTTCAACAAATTACCACGCTAGCCTTTAAGGACCATGGTTATAAAAGTTTGGATGCGACCATACTCCATTGTCTTGTAAGAGCTTCTTGATGCAGTAACATCCTAAAACACATACTTCAGAATCTTAATGGACCTTGTTTCTGTCAAATATGACCATGGGTTGCCTTAAATTTGGCTGCTTTGTATGATATTTCTTCTGGGATACAGCCAGGAACCTCTCGATTGCGAGCCAGACTCGTCACAAGTTACCACTTGTTGAAATGTTCGTTTAGTCCATTTGATTTTCTATCAATTTAAATATACCTACTACAAATAAACCAAGGCCCATAGGCTGTCCTTTCAGATCTGGTGTTTCGAATTATTTTTCTCTGAATCTACATGGCAAATTTTTGATAAAATTTCACTAGAATAATCAAAGCGTCAAAACGCAGTATTACTGTTTTCTAGCTTTATGATCGCATGCAAGCAAGAAATTTACAGCTTTATATTATACATAGTGTTTGCAACTAGAGTAGGGGCGAGCTATAAAGGTGACCGCGCATTTGATGAAAATCACCTGCGTAAGCTTCATCACGTACATGATGAAAATCACCGTGTTTATTTCATCACCCATCGGATGAAAAAAAATGCATTTGTTGAGAAATTAGATGCACAAATGTCATCAACTACGTGCGTAAGCTTCATCACATACATGATGATAATCACATGTGTTTATTTCATCACCAATATGATGAAAAACAGTACGCTTGAGTGAAGAAATTAGTTGCGCAAATTTCATCAACTAAGTAATGAAAAAAACGCGCGTGTTTTGCATCATCCCCGTTAGAGTGAAAACATGTGCGTTTAATTCATCACCTATATGATGGCGCGTGTTTTGCATCATCCTCGTTAGAGTGAAAACACGCGCATTTAATTCATCACTTATACGATGAAAAACATGCATCTTTTGTGGAATCAGTTGCGCAAATTTCATCAACTAAGTGATGAAAGAAACGCCCATGTTTAGCATCATCCCCGTTAGAGTGAAAACACGCGCGTTTAATTCATCACCTATATGATTAAAAACACGCATCTGTTGTAATATCAGTTGTGCACATTTCATCAACTAAGTGATGAAAGAAACGTGCATGTTTTGGAGTGAAAACACGCACGTACGTTTAATTCATCCGATTTATGATGAAAAACACGCATCCGGTTAGGAATCAGTTGCGCAAATTTCATCAACTTGGTGATGAAAGAAACGCATGTGTCTTGCATCATCCTCGTTAGAGTGAAAACGCGCGTTTAATTCATCACCTATATGATGAAACACACGTTTGAGTTGAGAAATTAGATGCACAAATGTCATCAACTACGTGCATAAGCTTCATCACATACATGATGAAAATCACGTGCGTTTATTTCATCACCAATATGATGAAAAACATGCTTGAGTGAAGAAATTAGTTGCGCAAATTTCATCAACTAAGTGATAAAAGAAACGCGCTTGTTTTGCATCATCCCCATTAGAGTGAAAACATGCGTGTTTAATTCATCACCTATATGATGAAAAACACGCATCTTTTGTGGAATCAGTTGCTCAAATCTATCAACTTAGTGATGAAGGAAACGTGCTTGTTTTGCATCATCCTCATTAGAGTGAAAACACGTGTGTTTAATTCATCACTTATATGATGAAAACACGCATCTTTTGTGGAATCAGTTGCGCAAATTTCATCAACTAAGTGATGAAAGAAACGCACGTGTTTTGCATTATCCTAGTTAGAGTGAAAACACGTGCGTTTAATTCATCACCTATATGATGAAAAACACGCATCTGTTGTGGTATCGGTTGTGCAAATTTCATCAATTAAGTGATGAAAGAAACGCGAGTGTTTTGGAGTGAAAACACGCGCGTTTAATTCATCCTATTTATGATGAACGCGCATGTTTTCACTCTAACGAGGATGATGCAAAACACACACGTTTCTTTCATCACTTAGTTGATGAAATTTGCGCAACTAATTTCTCAACTCAAACGTGTGTTTCATCATATAGGTGATGAATAAAATGCGTGTGTTTTCACTCCTGCGAGGATGATGCAAAACACTTGCGTTTCTTTCATCACTTAGTTGATGAAATTTGCGCAACTAATTTTGCAATAGATGCGTGTATTTCATCATATAGGTGATGAATTAAATGCACGTGTTTTCACTCTAACGAGGATGATGCAAAACACACGCGTTTCCTTCATCACTTAGTTGATAGATTTGAGGAACTGATTCCAAAAAAGATGCGTGTTTTTCATCATATAGGTGATGAATTAAAGGCGCGTGTTTTCACTCTAACGGGGATGATGCAAAACACACGCGTTTCTTTCATCGCTTAGTTGCTGAAATTTGCGCAACTAATTTCTTCACTCAAGTGTGTTTTTCATCCGATGAGTGATGAGATAAACGTGCGTGATATTCATCATGTACGTGATGAAGCTTACACACGTGATTTTATCAAAAATGCGTCCTCTTTTATACCTGTAGGGGCAGTTAAAAAAATCAACAGAAAGTTTTTTGTTTTTTTGTTTTTTTTTGCAGAAACAAAGATCTACAGTAATGTTTATGTCATTGTTTCCGAGTCTGGTATTGATATGCAAGTCTTTAGATTTTCTCACTTGCATTTCATTTCTTTTTCTGTTATTTCATTTGGAATGAAAAACTGTACTATCTTCTATAATAAATATCCAATGAACACAATTTACAACATGTACAATTGTTGCCTCTCTTAAGGAAACACATCTAGATTTTTTTTCTTCATTGAAAACTGAGGGCCATAGCTTCACAATGTAGCTCTGTGTGGGGTTTCAGGACATTTTATGTAACATAACCACTTTATTGCTGGGATTTTAGACTCCTGTGTTTATGTGTTGCGATGATGACCAGACAGTCATCAGAATTAAAAGTAAGATGATCAATTAACACAAGTATTTGGAATATCATTTCAGAAGGCTTGACTTTACTGTATTATTTGTTTGATGCACATATAAAAATTGTCTCCTTTCATTGCATTTCATTTAAAAAAACATGAAGCATTACAATTTCTAAATATGTTTTTGCTCCAACAGATTCAGTAACTCGAGTGGTTTAAATTATTACCTTTTTGTGTGTAACCCCTTTCGTGAATAGCAGTACCAGCATGTTTGTTAGCCGTGTTCAACCACAGGGCCTTGTTTATACTAATAAGAAAATTTTACTAACTATGCAGACATCGCTTCCACACCTGCTCAACCCATGTTTATTTTGTTATTTCCCTCATAAAATAAAACTTGGTCTGGTTTACTTCCAAAGATGTTTATCTTTTCAAAGAATGTCATGAGCCCAATTTGATTACCTACCGTTCAATTGGGGGGACAATCTTTTTGTTGAGAAATGCACAAAATTGTCAACTTCATTGACAAGAAAACGAAAGTAAACTTCGGAATTCTCTGGACTTTCCATAGGCTAAGGAATATATCCCGGAAATTCTTTGATTACGTCACTGGGTGGTATAGAAAACCCTCGAGAGTTCCGAATTTATTTTTTTCCAAATATAGAAGTTTGTGGTCAAAGGACCATTATTTCAATATTCCAGACCGATGGACTTGTTAATCGTGATACATAACTATATGAGTGACTACGATTGCTGGATATAACTCTAATAATGTCTCTCAAGTCTTAAAAGTTAAATATCCACCGGTATTGATTATCACAGGCTCAGCTGTCTAACCATGTGGATACAGCATGATAGATGTAATCCCGATTTTGATTGGCTATTGATCGACACGTGATTTTCATCTGTTACATAAACGCAAAAATGTAATCAAAACATTTTTTCATCGTAGAATTTCTTGCAAATCTCGTTTTTCCTCTAATTTCATTTCACGACCGTAAAATCGCTTAAAAGCAAACATGATTTGTCAAGGTTGACAGGTATTTTTAGCAATATATTGCCTATTTGTGATCAATAAACATCAGGTATCTTTCTTTACTCGTAGTGATATCGGGCGCTAAATTCTAGAGTTTATACGAGCGTATATTTTGTAGTTCCCGGAAGTCATGTAAACAAAACAATATGGCTTCAAGCCGATCGCAAAATACTGTTTTCGAAAACAGTAAAAAAATTATGTCCTTCTGAAATTAATATGACATAAGCATAGCTCATTATCCAAGATGGACAACATTTACTTTAAAAAGAAATAATTAATACATTTTGTTTAATACAAACCCAATACAATACCGAAAACACTAAACATGATATCGAAAGCACCAACAATCATAATAACCACAATGCAACAAAAGTAACTGTATACATTTATAATATAATGAAAAGGGGGACAAAACATCAACAAAGGTGTTTATGTAAAAACAGAAACGTAACTATTGGAATAATCCTTGTGTTCCATATGTTTAGGAATCTTTCATAAATGGATTATGTTAAACTTCACGTGAATTGAGACAAGACGGGCTAATATTCTTATGTCTGGTGCACACAAACAACCGAAATCGAATGCAAAAGTCTTGGCTGTTATTGAACAAGGTGAACATGGTATAATACAAAGTTTGAACTAAAGTAACAAGAGGCTCTCAAGAGCCTGTATCGCTCACCTGGACCATGGCCAATACATAACTTTAAATCAACTTATATGTTAAAGGGTCTCATTTTCAAATAATATGTAAATAAAAATTTATGTTATATAATCCAACTTTAATTTAACTATTTTCCCTATTGCATGCCATCTTCTATAAGGGATGGATCTCCAGGACACAATTTTAAAGAAAATTAAGTATTGTGCCAAAGTTCATTTCCAACTGGCCAAATGGTTTTAAAGAATGTACTCCTATATCAAACTATGTTTCCCATTGGTAGCCAATTTGCATAAGGTGCAGACTTGAAGGACATCTGTTTTGAAGGGGACCATCTAAGATTGTGACTAGCCAAATTGTTTCTGATAAAAAATTCTTTGTATGCTCTTTCCATACAGTCCAGTAATAAATTAAGTTCCCCGCAGATGGCCATGTTCGATGACATTTAGGCATAAAAGTCACAATACATATATATATTATAGTCAGCACCTCATAAGCATCATTAATGCCAAGTTCTGTTCAAATCCATTCTGTGGTTTTCAAGGTTAATTCATCAACTGCTCACTAAAAGGTTTTATTTACTAATATTTTTAACATTAAGCAGTCAATGAAGCTGTCAAACTAATTCAACATTCATGTCAACAGTGGTCATAGTGATTAAACACTAGTGTCCCTGTAATATGCACAATATGTTTATAAAGAAAAATCATTACAACATGAAATAAGGTAAAGATTAAGAAAGTATTTTTGCAAAAAATTGCAGAAATTTGCACAAAAACACTGTTTTTTCTCTAAATTATAGAAGAAATAATTTTTTAAATGAAGTGATAGTAGGGAATTTCTCTACAGCTTAAAAGAGAAAAGTTAACCACAGAAGATTTGAACACAGAATTTAAAGGGAAATAACCCATAACCATATGGCATTGGGGAAAAAAAAAATGGTGAAAAACGGCCAATATCTATGTTGGATTTTCTTCAAAATTTCAGAGTATGTAGATCTTGATATGCTGAACATCTTTTTAATTTACACTTCACCTCTATCTGTTACAGTTTTTGAAATAAAAAATCCGCAAATTTTGAAAAATTTACGGAATAAGGGCTATAACTCTCAGACAGGTTTTCTGATTTTCTTCAAAATTGCAGAGCAGATAGATCTCGGCATTCTGATCAATTTTACCCCATGTCAGATTTTTTATATCTGCAACGGTTTTAAAGTTATTTGCCAAAAACAGCAATTTACCCCTATGTTCTATTTTTAGTAACAGCAGCCATGTTGTTTGGTTTTCAGACTCCTCGGATACAATTCTGAAAGTACATACCCTGGTGATGATCCAGGCCAAGTTTGGTTTAAATTGGCCCAGTAGTTTCAGAGGAGAAGATTTTTAAAAAAAGTTTAAGACAGACGACGGACGACAGACGACGGACAACGGACGGACGGACGACGGACGCCAAGTGACGGCAAAAGCTCATCCTGGCATAGCCAGGTGAGCTAAAAATGAAGGTAGTAAAAAAAGACATGATGGCTCTTTTACAGTCATATTCAATGAAATTGAATAATGAGATGGCAAATGATGACGCTTTGGTAAAAATTCCAGTCCTTCCCCATACATCCACATCACTATATGCACTGTGAGAAAAGTATTCCTTAGTTTTCAACGAAATTATAAATATTGCAGGTTCCAAATAAAATCGGCTTTCCAGCGTTTGCATGGAAATTGCACCATCCCCTGGACAACACACATCTAAAACTGATGTTAAAATAGTATGACGTAGATGACAGCAAGAAAATCCATGATGTTATGAGTAGGGAAATCATTTGTTTTCAGGACGTACGGACGGACGACGGACGCCGAGTGATGGCAAAAGCTCACATGGCCTTTGGCCAGGTGAGCTAAAAAACTAATAGGTTCATGCACTTGATTTTGAGAAACAAGTAATTGAAAATTTGGCGGGAAACTTGTATATTTTCTAGATTTTCATGGGCCTTGTATAGAAATTTAGGAGTCTTGAAAATCAAGTGAAGGAGTAATGTCAATTTCTTGAAATTTTGTCAGAAATTCCTTGAAGGTACATTTGTTTTAGAATATAACATGAAAAGTTGGTGTTCATGGACAAAATATTTTACATGTTATGATATGGAAAAAGACAGAGGAGTCTGCATATCTGACCAAACGTCAGAAATCAAAGGTGGTAACTACCTTAAGTGGTTATCTAGTCATATTTTCTATTCGAATCTATTATATAATTAAACCATATACCTTGTAATCATCTCTGGAGTCAATTCTGTTTCCAATCTTTCTATATCTAAAGTGAAGTCAGGTCCTCTGAATACTGTATAAATTGTCATTTTTCTAAAATTGAATAAAAATAAAATTAATATAATTTTAAATAATGTAAAAGTGTTCATCTTACTTTGAACAAATCAAAACATTGTTTATTGTGGATAACATCAGATTGCAGTTATGAAAGTAAAATAATTTTAAGCCCATGCATTTACTGATATTACTCTATTTAATTGACCTGACTGGTCATGGGTCAATTATATCGGAATTATTTGTGTTAAAATTACCTACAATACAGAGAAAATTAAGCCACGTCCAACCTGTTCAATAAATGTGAGTAATATTATGCTGTAAAACTGACAGTATAAATTCCAGCAAATTGTGATGTCTCCTTTGTGTAAAGCTCTGTATAATTTTGGTGCTATTTGTGCCTACCCTCCCCAAATTGAATAGAAACACATCCTAAATGCATAATTACTCCGTAAATGGCTGTTTCCAGTGTAAGGCAGTCCACAGAAGACAGGGTTGTGTGAAGCTGTCTTACAGGGGTAAACATCCAATCCAACATTCTGATTTGTTTGACTTCATAATTGTTACCATAATAAATTCTGTGAATGATTTGACGTCACAGTTAAACTAGAGGATGGCATGCCTCCGTGCAAGGTTGAATCAAATTGGATTTTTTAGTAATATTTGTGTCTGTAAGACACATATGATGCCCCGCTAAACAAATGTTATTCTAGGTAGCACAGATATACAATGTACCCTCTATTACTAAATCACCAAAAAATTAAAAGTTTAACAATGTATATTTTTGAAAAAATAAAACCGAAATCAAAATACATACCACATGCATATCTTCATTATAGGCACAAATGAACTGCAAAATAAAAGCTTCCTAGCATCAAAACTGTAGGAGGAGTTGTGCAGACAATCTGTGTACCCTCTATTAATAATTCACCCAAAAATGACTAAGTTCAACAAATTTTTTCTATAAACGCATCAAAATCAGAACCCTTCACACATGCACATCTTCAATATAAGTACAAATTATATGCAAAATAAAAACTTCCTAGCATCAAAACTGTAGGAGGAGTTGTGTGGACAAACTATGTACCCTCTATTACTAAATCACCAAAAAATGACGAAGTTCAACAATGTATAATTTTGACAAAAATTAACCAAAATCAAAATCCTTATCACATGCACATCTTCAATATGTGTACAAATGATCTGCAAAATAAAAACTTTCCAAGCATAAAAACTGTAGGAGGAGTTGTGCAGACAAACCATGTACCCCCCTTGGAAGGACGGACGGAAGGATGGACAGACGGACGGACAGACGAAAGACGGACAGAAGGACAGGGATAAAACAATATGCCCCCGCCTTATCGTCGCGGGGGCATAAAAATCCAAAAGGAATGCCAAGTTTTACTTTCTGTCAGTTTGTTCGTTGTATTTTAAGAAGAAATACTTTAATAGGTTCTTACACCCGACTTAAGTTAAAGATTGGGATATCTTCCACATGTGAGAAATTCTGTCTTTTCCCTTGTTACACTCGGAAAAAGACAGAACTTCTCACACATGTGGAAGATATACCTTATCTTTAATACAGTCCTGAATAAGAACCTACTACCGTAATCTTTGTCACCAAAATACTCAAGACTTGGATTAATGCTCCATGCCTTACAATGCTGGGAAAGAAAAGTAATTCATTGGTGTGTTGATGTAAACAACTTTTGTTCATACAATAATTTTTACCTTTGATTTTCCTATGGACACTAAGGGGTGAAAAATAATCATTTCCCAGTGATAATGCAAGAAATAATAAGTGTGGATAGTATTTCACGGCAATACAGAAGTCCCCTACTGGTGGAAAAATTCTTTGTTATACCAGCAAAGATAGTTAAAGAAGAAGTTTTCCGAGCCTAAGGCCCATAACTCCGTCAAAAATCAATGAACCCAACACATACTCAAACTTGATCTGTAACCCATAGTGGTTGACTATCAATGCAAATATCAGCTTAATACCTGAAATAGTCCGTGGGCTGGAAACACTTTCCGTGCACCCCCCAGCTTCCGAACCAGACCGGTTTTTTCAGTCCTTCTATGTCCCCTCTTCAAAATAAAACATGTTAATACGAACATAACCTGCACGCATAGACAGTAGAGGGCCACTTTTATAGTACACAATCAGAAATTCTTGTATTTTCGTTTTAACCTAAGTTTCATCTTTTAAGCTCCATAATTTTTTAACGATAGGTAATATGTACTAAAATTTGGTACCAAATGAAAGCTAAATTAATATTCTTTACAATGAACACAAGTTTGGGCACTTTACGCCATTTTTATGATCTGGGGATGCAAAAAATGTACCCCTCCTCCTGCAAAAAATTGCGAAAATGACGATTTTAGGCTGTTAATTACTTTCAGATAAACAACCCTCGTCATTTGATCTAGTTTTTATGTCTAACTTATCAGGTGTGATACAATGTTGGAAAATAAAACCATTAAAGTCCATAAAATTTTGATTTTCGGTATAAAATTTTTACAAAAATGGGAATTTTCGGAATTTTAGATTTTTTCACAATTTCGACTTTCTGACTTTAGGATCGTAAAATCTGAATATATATTTAATAATGGCCGATTTAATATAGATTTATGATATATTAGCAAGAAATTGTGAGCACAAATTTTAGTTTCAGACATAATGTAGGTTCAGAAATGTCAAAATTAGCACCCCTCCCCCTCAAAATTAGGGGAAAATTTGAAATATTGAGGCTCTAAATGATAAAAAGATAATGTTTAATGGGAATTCTAGTGTTTATTTCACTTTAGCTGACATGCAGAAGATCATTCAAGTAGATTTAAACTTTTTAAGAGGTCTCTTTTCGACTCTTCTGCCCGAAATTCTATGCAAAATGGGAATTTTCAGTTTTTCAGAATTTCTGCTGTTTTGACTTTGAGATGCAAATACTTCATGAAATTGATATGTAACTTAAAAATGTTGATTTAATATCGTTTCATTATATGTTAGCAATTACAAAGTATGCTTTTAAACATTTTAGACTAACTACAGTCTCATAAATTACAAACATATAACCCCTTACCACACATATTCAACACAATTTATTCCATTTTATTCAGCTTAAAAAGCTTGAAAAGCTTAAACATTGTATAAAGGTCCAATGACATATCATTTTCAAACACCAAAATACACAAAGACTGACTTATATCACAAATAAGATCATGCTAGTGGTTTATGGGCAGTTAATCAACAATTAAAATTGGATTTCGTAAAATTCTGAAATGCTGGAAATCCCCATTTTTTCACGAAAATTGCCCAAAATATTCAAGTTTACCCATATTTGGTGTTAAACTTACATATTATACAATTATGGCACTTCCACGAGATCAATATGGGGTTTAACGGAGCAATAAAGTAATATTGAACGAGGGTTTACCCCGAGTTCAATATTATCTTTTGCGCTCCGTTAAACCCCATATTGATCGAGTATAGAAGTGCCATAATTGTTTTATTATATTTGATTGACATTGCTGAAGTCACTGATGACAAACAAAAGAGGAGTGGTATTTCTATTGTGGGTGTAAAAGGGGTGTGGCCTGTACACGTCAATCAAGGTTAGTGTGCAATATGATGATTTATCATGATCAACTGTGCAATATGATGTTTTATTGAGTAGATACATTACTATACTTTATACATAGAAATAAAAGTACAAATATAATAAAACGATATATCGAATGCATCTTTTGCAAAGAAAGTTAAACATTAGCATGCTATGTTCATATATATATAAAGACAGACATATTTTGGGGACTTTTAACATTAATTTTGTTGGGGTAGGGGTAAGATTGTTGGTATTTAGAGTCACAGTGAACACTCCTTGTTTTTCTAATCAGTGTTTTAAGATAATTTATATACTGGTTAAAACAATAAATTGGCATATCTTCAGATAAATCCTCCAGATTTGCCACATATAACGATTTAAAAGTGAATTTTGGACAAATCTGAATTGCTAAAAATCCCCATTTTTGATCAATTTTCGACAAAATATTGAGTTTAAGCTGAAAAGTTCGATATAAAATACCAAATCATGATAGCATTCATGCATCCCTGCTATATGCGTCGCAGATTTTGCGTGTGGTAGTTATTTTTATCCCTACATAGACAAAAAATCTACAATTTTGAGGAGAATTTGTTGGGGTAGGGGTAAGATTTTTGGTATTTAGAGTCACATTAAACACTCCTTGCTTTTCTAAACAATGTTTTAAGACAACTAGTGTATCACTTAGAACAATTAATTGGCATATCTGCAGATATATTCTTTTGATTTTATATATATTGTGATTTAACAGTGAACTATGGACAAATCTGAAATGTTGAAAATTCCCATTTTTCATGAATTTTGGGAGAAAAATTGAGTTTCAGTCCACAAATGGCTGTTAAAATACCAAATCATGATCTAATTCATACAACATTGTCATATACAACAGACGTTTTCCGTATTCTGATTATTTTTATCCCTACATAGACCAAAAACTGATAATTTCAGGGAAAATTTGTTGGGGTAGGGCTAAGATTATCGGTATAGAGTCACATTTTACACTCCTTGTTTTTCTAAACACTGTTTTAAGACAATTAATGTATTGCTTAGAACAATTAATTTGCAGATCTGCAGATATATTCTATAGATTAGGCATATATTGCGATTTAACAGTGAACTATGGACAAATCTGAAATGTTGAAAATTCCCATTTTTTATGAATTTTGGGAGAAATATTGAGTTTTAGTCCACCATTGGCTGTTTAAATACCAAATTATGATGTTCTTCATGCAACATTGTTATATACAATGCACATTTTATGTGTTCTGGTTATTTCCATGCAAAATATGACAAAAAATTGGCAATTTTAGGGAAAATTTGTTAGGGTAGGGGTAAGATTTTCGGTATTCAGAGTCACATTAAACACTCACTGTTTTTCTAAACAAAGTTTTAAGACAACTAATGTGTTGCTTGGTACAAATAATTGGCATATCTGCAGATATATCCTCCAGATTTGGCATATATAACGATTTAACAGTGAACTTTGGACAATTCTAAAATGTTAAAAATTCCCATTTTTCATCAATTTTGGGCAAAATATTGAGTTTAAGTCGACAAATGGCTGTTGTAATACCAAATCATAATGTTATTCATGTAACATTGTCATATACAACATACATTTTGCGTGTTCTGAATATTTTTTTGCGAAAATAGACAAAAAAATTGACAATTTTAGAGTAAATTTGTTGGAGTAGTGGTAAGTTTTATTGATGTATGATGTTTAAATTACCTAAAAGTAGCCATTATTTGTAATGGTTGTAAAGCAAATATAATAAGCTTTCATTTGATACCTATTTTAAATGATATTTGTTGACTAAAAAATAATATTAGGCAAATGAAAGACAAAACTTTTTCAAAAACGAAATTATTCAAAGGTCCATGTATTTGGTCTATTTGAAAATAAAATTTTGGTCATTTAAAATAGGCTAACATCGTCTTAACATGTTTTATATTGAAGAAAATAGATTGAAAAGCTAAAAACAATTTTCAGAATCGGGAATCGAGATGCTAGGTTCTCTAGACCATCAAACTTACGCAATTTCAATGAAAATATCCGTTTTTTCGTCAATATTTCATTGGGGTAGGGGTACGTTTAATTGCGCTATGGAACGTTATAGGCATAGAAATTGTTAAAACTTGGGTTCTTTGTAAAGCTCATACAATAAGCAATCATTTGATACCCCGTTTTTATAACTGGAAAGCATTTGGTTAACATTTTGAAGCAACTGAAAGAAAAACTTTAATGAAAAACGAAATTTTCCAAAATTTTGGTAGGTGGGTCTAAAAATCGGCCGAATTTCACAAGTGCGTGCAGGTTATGCTCGTGTTAACATGTTTTATTTTGAAGAGGGGATGTATACNCCCATAACTCCGTCCAAAATCAATGGACCCGAACCAAACTCAAACTTGATCTGTAACTCATAGTGGTAGACTCACATAGCAAATATTAGCTTCATATCTGGAACGGTTTAGAAAAAAAAGTCCGGAAAACCTATGTTTTACCAAAATTTTCGAAGTCAAAGGCCCATAACTCTGGCCAAAATCAATGAACCGGAACCAAACTTGGACTTGATCTGTAACTCATGGTGGTAGACTAACATACCAAATATTAGATCAATATCTCGTAAAGTATGGGAAAAAGTCCAGAAAACTTAGTGTGACAGACTGACGGGCGGACTGACGGAGTGCAAACCTAAAGTCCCCTTCAGCCACCCTTGGGCTTGATTTCTTGTTCCTTGGACTAAGCCAGCTGTTTCTGAGTACTTAAAATTATCCTCTTTGGTCCCTGAGATTTTTCTATCTTGCACTCTTTCATACACTGATATTACTTTTTATTAATTTGTGTATTTGGACCCTAGAAATCTAAATTCCACTTCAATTTGAAATTGCCACTTTTTGCCTGTGTTTTACACATTATAGTTTACTCAAGACATTTGATACAGCAGGCAGACTAAACATTAAATACATCCATTGCTGTTGGAAAATAAAAAACATACCCCTCATTGATGAGTTTCCTTTTCTTACATTCTGTTCTTTGGTCTTCAGACAAATCACTAATATTTCCTGTCTGTACTCTCTTTACTAAGCTCTGGATCTTGTCATCAATTTTGTCAACCTTTAAAATAAGAGCATTCTGGCATTAAATCATTTGGAAACAAGAGTTGTCAGAGGACAACATAGCTCGCCGTCGATTCCAGTAACCTCAATGCACAATGAATTTGAAAGTAATAGAAAGCTCTCTTCACAAGAAAGTCACATATCAAATATAAACACCCTATCACTAAACAACGTACTTCTAGAAGCAAGCTTAAGGTTATTTAAAAAATTGCCCTAAGGGCAACTTCAAGGTCAAAATGTCTACAACTACGGTACCATCAGAAAGCTCTCATCAAAAGAACGTCACATACCAAATATGAACACCCTACCACTAACAAACTTAATTCAAGAAGCAAAATTAAAGTTTTAAAAAAATTGCCCTCAGGGCAAGGTCAAGGTCAAAATGTCTTCAAATATGGTACCGGAATAAAGCTCTCATCATAAGGAAGTTACATATCAAATATGAACACCCTACCACTAAAAGCCTACCTTCTAGAAGCAAGGTTAAAGTTTTTTAAAAATTGTTCCTAGGGAAAGGTGAAGGTCAAAATGTCTACAAATAAGGTACCACTAGAAAGCTCCCATCATAAGGAAGTTACATTATAAATATAAACACCCTAACACTAAAAGCCTACCCTCTAGAGGCAACGTTAACGTTTTTCAAAAATTGCCCTTAGGGCAAGGTCAAGGTCAAAATGTCTACAAATATGGTACCACTAGAAAGCTCTCATCATAAGGAAGTTACATACCAAATAT
>MJUU01053393.1:91355-112671 GCA_002080025.1 Modiolus philippinarum
TCTACAAATATGGTACCACTAGAAACCTCTCATCATAAGGAAGTTACATACCAAATATAAACACCCTACCACTAAAAGCCTACCTTCTAGAAGCAAGGTTAAAGTTTTTTAAAAATTGTCCCTAGGGAAAGGTGAAGGTCAAAATGGTACCACTAGAAAGCTCCCATCATAAGGAAGTTACATTATAAATATAAACACCCTAACACTAAAAGCCTACCCTCTAGAGGCAAGGTTAACGTTTTTCAAAAATTGCCCTTAGGGCAAGGTCAAGGTCAAAATGTCTACAAATATGGTACCAGAAGAAAGCTCTCATCACAAGGAAGTCACATACCAAATATCAACATCCTAGATCTTCAGGTTTCAATTCCACAAGCCAGGTTAAAGTTTTGCTGATGCCGATGACGCCGACTCCGGGGGTATGACAATAGCTCTCCGGATATTCGTCCAGGCGAGCTAAAAAATAGTTCCAATGCAGAATATCAAATATTGATGGGAGATAATTTATATAGAAATAATATGGAATAAATCAGTTTTTTGCAATTTATTCAAAAAGTAGGACAGTGACCCTTAAAATTTTTTTCATGCAAATCGAAGGAAAGGATATTAGCTAGTAATTTACCAAATTTTAAAAAATTCTATCTGATGTAACTGAAATAAATTCAAATTTTGTTGAAATTCACAAATTTTCCCCAATCATTTTGGCCAAAAAAATCTTGTTTTAGATGACAGATTTTAGGCTAATATGGTTGGTGACCCAAAAAAGTGTATGTCAGGAAAATATAAGAAAATTCTATCTGACGATTTTAGACCCCTGTGCCACCTTGATCAAAGGGAGTGGTACAGGGAGTACCAAGCATGGAAGAAAATAAAATCAAAACTTATTCCATGAGTAACAAAACATTAGAATGTATCTTGCATAACTCATTTATACCAATTTCACATACACATAGCAAAATCACTCTGCAACATGGCAAGAAATGAACAAGAGTGGACCCTAAAAGATGTCTCGCCCGTCCCTGCTTGTCACTAAAACAGTCATGTACTACTCAAGAGCAACCTACAAGCCAAATATTATTACCATTCCACTTACAGTAGTTAAGAAACTATTATAATCAGAAACACTCAACTTCACTAGACCATGAAATTGAGGTCAAGGTCAAAAGCCATATGGCTTGTAGTTATTGAGAAACAGACTTAAGCAAAAAAACTTAACCTGGTCACTGGACCGTGAAATTGAGGTCAAGGTCAAAAGCCATATGGAAGACTGACATGTACTAACCAAGACCAAGCTATATACCAAATATCATTGACCTATGGCTTGTAGTTACTGAGAAACAGACTTAAGCCAAAAAACTTGACCTGCTGACTGGACCGTGAAATTGAGGTCAAGGACAAAAGCCATATGGCAGACTGACATGTACTAACCAAGACCAAGCTATATACCAAATATCATTGACTTCTAGCTTGTAGCTATTGAGAAATGGACTTAAGCAAAAAAACTTAACCTGGTCACTGGACCGCGAAATATAGGTCAAGGTCAGATAATTTTGGGTCCGTCAGATAGGGTTCTGGGTTGGATGTAGGGTT
Source organism: Modiolus philippinarum (assembly GCA_002080025.1). NCBI lineage: Eukaryota > Metazoa > Mollusca > Bivalvia > Mytilida > Modiolidae > Modiolus > Modiolus philippinarum. The sequence goes on from MJUU01053393.1 coordinate 92,943, forward strand.
CCTACCGTTTGGTGTGGGGTTTCCTCACCGTTCATTGAAGATCTTATGGTGGCTTTGAGTTGTTATTGCTCCCCTTAGGGTCGTTGTCTCTTTGACACATTCCCCGTTTCCCTTCTTTTTCTTATTCCCCGTAAGCTACCTATGGACCAAATATAAAGTTCCTACATCAAAGGCTTCTATATAAAAACTTAAGTTTACGCCGCCGTTGCCGTCGCCGTCATACTTTGCACGCCTATGTCTCGCTTTCCGCGACTTTCATCGCGGGCGAGACAAAAATGGCAAAAATGTTTCATGAATATAACACTGTACAACTACTATTATGTATTTGTATCAGTGCAGAAAATTACTTTCTTTGCTCTTGCCAAAAAAATTTGCTTGAGGAGAAATCAGCAGTTTGCATTTTTTTCTTATATATATATATAGATTCTGATAATCACATGATGGGGTGAGGAGATATACATGCTGATGATGGGCAGCCAAACGTAAGCATCAAATAGTAACCACAAAAATCAAAATGGTGGCAGGATATGATCAACTGCATTTATAGGTGGCAAATAGCCAAGCAAAATTTCAGCAGAATCCCTTAATTGGATTATGCAAAATGTGTCTACAAAATCTTCCTATGTTGTAGTATGCATTAAGTTGATAAAGTCCCATAACTCCCGTATAATTTGTCGAATCAAAATGGCGATGTGATATGATCTAGTACATACGGCGACTAACAATCCTGTAAAATTAGAATGAATTCGGACTAGCAGTTTCTGAGGAGTTGCGTCCACAAGATTTGCCCTTGTATAACAATGTTGAAATAATTGAAGTCCCATAACTCCAACAAAATTTAACGAATCAAAATGGGGATGCGATATGATCTAGTATTAATGGTGACTAACAATCATGTAAAATTTGAATGAATTCTGACCAGCGGTTTCTGAGGAGTTGCGTCCACAAGATTTGCCATTTTATAACAATGTGGAAATAATCAGAGTCCCATAACTCCCACAAAATTTGACCAATCAATATGGGGATGCAATATGATCTACTACTAATGGTGGCTAACAATCCTGTAAAAGAATAAATTCTGACCAGTGGTTTCTGAGGAGTTGCGTCCACGTGATTTGCCATTGTATAACAATGTGGAAGTAATCAAAGTCCCATAACTCCCACAAAATTTGACGAATCAAAATGGCGATGATTTAAGATTTAGTACTAATGGTGACTAACATTCCCGTAAAATTTGAATGAATTCTGACCATCGGTTTCTGAGGAGTTGCGTCCACATGATTTGCCATTGTATAACAATGTGGAAATAATCAAAGTCCCATAACTCCCACAAAATTTTACGAATCAAAATGGGGATGCGATATGATCTAGTACTAATGGTGACTAACAATCCTGTAAAATTTGAATAAATTCTGACCTGCCGTTTCTAAGGAGTTGCGCCCACCAAAAACGTGAAAAACGGACACACGGATGCAGACCATTACCATGTCCCTCCGTTGTGTTGCGGCGGGGAACAAAAAAAAAACACCTATTGTATACCAATTTGTCATTAACAGAGCATCATGATAAAACTCTTTTGGTCATACCAATTGGTATACAATATTATTCTATAGGACTTTGATTGTTTGACTTACAAACAAAAGACAGTTATGAAGGAGTTGTTATGGGTGTATATATAAATGATGCAGAAAACCCATGATAGTAATGAACAGTAAAACTACATGAGTGGTTTTGATTCATTACCTTCTTTTTAACTGTTTGACCATCTAATCCAATCCATTTCTCCTGCATAGCTTTCTTGAAACCTATCTCTCCATACACTGGAACAGCTCTCTATGTGATAAGAACAACTCATATTATTTGTTCACCAGTTATTATTTTACATAAATAAACATATTAATGTTAAAAATAATCCTACATGTGTTATCATTTTACATTAAACATATGAAAAGTTAATATAAAAGTGCAGATAGGAGACAAACAACAATACAGTTTTCCTGCCATGGTGTTATGGTTAGATTGTTTGCCATTAAATAAAGGTTTATGGTTTTTATCCCGAGTTCCTATCTTTGTCCATGTTTGTCTTTTGTCTTTTTTTGTTTTTCTTGTGCGATTCCCTGGTATATTGTGACTTGTGATTGTGGTTTTCGACCATTGTAGGTGTTTCCTAGCTGTTATCTTTTCTACATTAATTATGGGATTACTGCATAGTTTTAATCTAAAGGCATTTTTATACATGTAGTATCAATAATAGTAAAGCAAGTTCCAATCTATCTGCTTCGGCCAATGCGCGACAAATCTTGATATAAAATCAATTTACCTGTGCAGTTTGTGCAAAACTCCAGATTTCACAAATTAATCGCTCCAAAAAAGATAAATAAATACTCATAAAACTTGGTAGAAAAATCAGTTACTGAATGATCTATCGATTTGCTAGTAGGTGGCGAATGGGGGTTAATCAATATTAAGTAAAAGTGAAAAAATACGTTTTTTCTTAAATGGCTTGAAACAAAATAAACAATAAAAAGCCTATTCTGAATTAGTTCAGGTGAAAAGAGGAGATTTAGACACATAATGTTTTTAAGTTTAAGATACGGTGTCTTGTTTTCATGGAGTCTTCTAATTCAGAATAAACTTTTCATTTAAACTAAAATTAAACAGTTTTTATTGCAGAGAGTTGTTGAACATGAATCTCTATTGTGGTAGCTACATGTAGTCACACACTAATGAACAAAGTTTATTTACCAAACAGTGTGCAATATAAAAATATGTCAAATATGTCACATGCTGGTGGCAATCTTGGATGAGGGCTGCTTATTTTACTCTTTTATTAATCATGCCATTAAAAATCGAATGACATTTTGGTCAAGGTTGGTTTAGGTTCCATCTTGACCATTAAAATATTCTCCCCTTATCCCAAGTATTAAACCATACATTTTCTGTATGACAATTATTTTCCATTAATCGAAACCCTTCAAAAACAAATCCATATATAGGTTTCATATCTATTTGCTTAAGTAATTTAGGGAAGTAATCAAAATGTAGAAAGTTAACAGATTACAAGGGACATTGAATTTACCTCGACTTATCTCCCTTTTTTTGAAAGACTATAATAATCCATACATTTATTCTATTTACTTTTTCAATGCAGGAGAGAATCAAATATGAAAGAAAATGAATCATTCAAAAGATAGCTCTCTGAGAATTGAGTCATTGAAAGTTAAAAAAATTAAGTTGTTGACGAACATTTGATTTTCTGAATTTCAGGGGGGGTGGGGGACGCTTGGGTGATTTTATAAATAAATAAATTAATCTTGGTTCCAGCGAAAATATATATTTGAATCCTAATTGTCATAAAAAAAGTTATTTAATGTTGATTTGAAATTTTTCTTTTTTTTTTTTGGCAAATGTGAATAAATAATTTGATTCGTCATTTAGTGCAAATAAATAATTTGTTCGAAATTTTCATGGAAATAAATAATTTTTCTATACAAAATCAGCCAAGCCACCGCCTGAAAATCAAATGGTCTTCCCCTAATGATTTTTTTTACATAAGTTACCATGAGGTCATCTTTGGATATACCCTGGCTTGGTACAGCATTATATACCCTGGCTTCATGGCTTCCATAATTAGATACTTCTATACCTTCTCCAGTCAGCTGCCACCGTGTTGTCACATTAGACTGTACAGTTATTATCTGAAATGTAGATAAATTCTCTTTTAAATATTTTACTTTACTTCCGGAATGACATGATATGTATGCTGTTTTTCTATTGTTATCTAATAACTAATATACAGAAATTACTGTTAATTTAATTTCTGCATATGTGCATTTCGACAACTTATGTCTCTTCAGTGCAGATATATCTAAACGTTATCTGCCAAATGAAAACTGGCATCATGCATATGTAATGATCACATCTAAATTGATTTGATTTATTCACTGCAATATGTCCCTGATTGATTGATTTTCACCTGAATATGAGAATGTTCTCTCAAGAGATGTTCATAATTTGTTTGGTGACAGTTTTCCTTGTAATACATTTGAAAGACATATAATAACAGAAGTAATTGTTTATACATCTAATATGCATAAATAGCCACCTTTATATGTATTATTTTATACCTGCTGAAAAATATCACATGAAATATAATAAGTGTAATACAAAATGTTATATGGCAAAGCATAATCTGAAAATTACTTACACAGATCATTATTATGGTTTAGTCTGAATATCTATTCTTTCCTAGAAATATATTTGCCACAAAACTGAAATTATCACTGGGCTACTTTCAGGTTTCAGCAATTTTGGAATAGGGTCAAATGCTAAACTATGTTCTATGCTAAGGCTATTTTTTTTTTTGCTCATTTGAACTTAACTTAAGGAAAGAGCAATCTTAGCACAAGTTATTGTGGCGTTAATATGACATTTTGAGTAAAATTTGGCTAAATTCACTTCATTGATCAAAAATGTAAATCACTTCATGTTTGTGCATGCATAGAGATGATGAAAGAATGTTTTTTTTGTTCATGCAGAAAATTTATTTCAAGTAATACATGTGAAAATTTATTTATCATTTTGACATGAGGTCACAAATTAACTTTATATTCAAATTTATCTTTACTTTATATGAAAATTTACACTGTAACCCTTTAATCAACCCCCCCCACACATTCAAACCAAACCAAACAAAAAACCAAACAAAAACACAAAAAACATACAAATAAAAAAACACAAATAGTAGCTGCCATATCTGAACACATTTAATTAATTGACATCATTTTTTCATTATTTAGACTTGTAAATTATTTCAGGCACAGATCCAGACAATTTGAAAAGGGAGGGGCTCCAATAAGAATGGTAAGGAAATTTCACTGAGAGGAGCGAATTGTGAAAATCTTTAGGGTATTTTCTTACTAAAACACCAGGATATTCATTAAATATAGGTAATCAACGATTACAAAGTTTGCCTCGTTATGGCACATTGTCAGAGATGCATGCATATGCAAGTTTCCATGATCCTAACATGTACAGTGACTGAGATCTGAACACTTCTGTAAATTTGGATGTAAGTCAATCAAGCAGAAAATATAGGTCAAAGTAACATAATTTTGCCTGGATGCTGACTTTCCGTCAGAGATACATGCATATGCAAGGTGACATGATCCTAACATGTATAGTGACTGAGATCAGAATGTGGACCTAAACTTGAATGAAAATCAGTCAAGCAGAAAATATATAGGTCAAAATGACCTAATTTTGCCAGGATGCTGACCTTCAATCAGAGATGCATGCATAAGCAAGGTTTCATGATTCTGACATGTATAGTGAAGAGATCTAAATACAGACATAAACTTGAATGTAAGTTGTTGAAGCGGAAGATATAGGTAAAAGTGACCTAATTTTGCCTGGATACTGACCTACCAACAGAGATGCATGCATATGCAAGGTTACATGATCCTACTATGCATAGTGACTGAGATCTGAACTCGGACGTATACTTGAATATAAGTCGTTCAAGCTGAAAATATAGGTCAAAGTGACCTAATTTTGCCAGGATGCTGACCTACCATTAGAGATGCATGCATATGCGAGGTTGATCCTACCATGTATAGTGACTGAGATCTGAACTCGGACGTAAACTTGAATGTAAGTCGTTCAAGCGGAAAATATAGGTCAAAGTGACCTAATTTTGCCTGGATGCTGACCTACCATGTATAGTGACTGAGATCAGAACTCGGACATAAACTTGAATGTAAGTTGTTCAAGCAGAAAATATAGGTCAAAGTGACCTAATTTTGCCAGGATGCTGACCTACCATTAGCGATGCATGCATATGCGAGGTTACATGATCCTACCATGTATAGTGACTGAGATCTGAACTAGGACGTAAACTTGAATGTAAGTCGTTCAAGCGGAAAATATAGGTCAAAGAGACCTGATTTTCTTTGAGGCTATGAGATAGCTCAAGATGCATCTGTATACAAAGTTTGATGATCCTACCCTTCATAGTTACCAAGATATATAACTAAATGCAGACGCCAACGCAGACGCGGACGCAGACACGGACATAGACACGGACACCAGGGGTGCTCCAACAGTCCTCCTCAACTTCGTTGAGGCGAACTAAAAAATACATGATTGTCCAGAAAAAGGGGGAGGGTTCCAATCCCCCCCTGGATCCACCAATGTATTTATTCAGATAATAAACCTAAAATAAAGTGTTGAAATAGCAATTTGTAGAAAAAAAAAACATTGCAAGTAGACATTTCATCTCCTCAACAGATATCTCAATTGACATTTTTTTTTTAAATCATGTTCATTTCTATTTTTAAACACACAGAAAAACACATTTCTATTTATGGAAACTCTTTCCAAGTATTTACAATTTAGGCTAAAACCTTTTTTACACAATACCCAAGGTTATTAAAATGTAGAAACCTTGTAACTCAGTAATTTGACAAACAAATTTAAAAGACATGAGTTGATCATGCATGAAGTTAAACATGCACAAAAATATGCACAATTCATGTTGAAGTGGATTTAATAATAGATTCAATTATGTTTTTTTGCTGTGACAGCATTTATTACCTTTGTGACAAAAAGACCATTTAAAACAACATGTACACAAAATAAAAATAGGCTCAACATGAGAATAACAGAGATCAAATTAAGAAATCAACAATTTTTGCACAAATAATCAATAACTATTTACTGAACATACTATAATTTTAGCAAAATTTCACAAAATATGGCAATCAAATAATCAATACACTTGGTAATCAAATACCATCATGAATACTCAGGTAATCTATCAATCCATGCAAAGGTCCAATACAGTGCTGCTATTCTATCTAAAAGAGTAATTATTGAGAAAGAATTCTCCTGAAAGCCAATCCAGCTAGGAGAGATTGATGTATTGGGATCATGTTAGGGGCTTTGAGTCATTCCTCATTTTCAAGATGAAGAACAACAATCAAAGTTGGGATACATCTCTCAAGTACACTGTACATTTAATTTATATCTTTGTAACTGAAAACTAGAGCATGTCGAAACTGGCGTTGTTGGAAGGGCCCCGCAATTTCGATCCTGAAACTACGGGCAAAAGTAAAATTGAGGTAAGTGTGGATTCACATTCTGTTTGACACATAATTGTGTTGATACAGTAATTAGCTGGATACAGTGATTTCTTGAAGTTTTACCAAACCATGTCATTTCTCAGCTTCAGAATTAATATCAAATCATTCAAGCTGATAATCATTCATGTTTATAGTAAAAAGTCAAAGTTTTGGCAAACAGGAAGTGGATGTTCCTTGTTCCACAAATTTGAAAACCTCTTTCACAACACAACTCATCATTTCAAAGCTTCAAACCAAATTTCAAATCATTCCCTTCAGTAGAAGCCAAGAAATCTTTGACAGAAAATTTTGGTTTATTGTAAAAAATCAAGGTATCAGCAAACAGGAAGTGGGTGTCCCACAAACTTGAAAATTGCTTACACAATACAACTCATCATTTCCAAGCTTCAGACCAAATTTCAAATCATTCCCTTCAGTAGAAGCCAAGAAATCTTTGACAGAAAAAATTGTTGACGGACAGACGGACAGATGGACAGACAGACAGACGGACAAAGTGAAAACTATAGGGCACCAGCATCTTGATGCGGGGCCCTAATAATAAGTAATCCAATATCCACTTTCTGACAAGATCCTCCCTATTATATGTGGCTGATACTGAGATTCATTTCTTATACATCAAAATGTACAAAAACACGTGGTTGTCCCATTTTAAAACATTGATAAAAATGAATAATTGATAAAAATTGATAAAAATGAATAATTCATTCTAAATTACAATGTTACTCAAAAAATTAATTTTATAAAATTTATTTAGTGAGAAAGGTTTCTTATTATTTTCATTGTTCAAAATGGTTGTTCCATTAAAATAATTGGAATCAGAATCCTGAAAGGAACAGGAACATGGGTCAAAATTAAAAAAAAAAACAATTTTAAAATCATAATATTTCACAACTGCAAAAATTGTGCTTGAGGAAATTGATGTATTTAAATTGCATTTGTACCATCTCCAGAAACTGAAAGAACTGCACAAAACACATCACAAACTACTCAAAGCTCTTTTCTAGCAAAAAGAAAGAACTTTTTTTACAATTTTGTTCCATTTAATGTTTAGGTCTTTAAGTTAACTTGTGATTTTTTTTCAGTGGGGGGGGGGGGTTCCTGCTGCCTTAATAGATACATTACAAGACTAAAATGTTAATTCATTTTGGTAATATTTTTTTTAAACTTTATCAGTTGTTATATCAATATAAAATAACAAGCAATGTTTTTTTCTTCTTTAAAATATTCACATATCAAAAGATGATGCAATTAATACATTTTAAGTTCATACAAAAACTCACCCCTGGAAGTGTCTGTGAACTTTTGATAGCTCCAACAACTTTCTGATGGTCTTCCTTCCATTTTCTGGCCAAATCTTCTGAATTCAAACCATCTTGGTCTTTTAATTCTAATAAAAGTTTCTCTGTCAAATCTGCCATGATGTTACCCTAACTTATCAAAAACTAATCCCTTGTCTTCTTGACAAGTTATTGATTCAAGGAACTCAATAATGGAATGATCTATTTTTTTAAACTTTCAAAATTGGGTTTTTGTAGATAACTTGTATTACCTAATGTCAAATTTAGACTTAAATCAATAAAGGTGATGCAATATATATATTATTTATACTTCCTTGTAAACTTGGATTTTTGAAAATCTACAATTTAAAAAGAAAATAGATTTTCTTTCTTTTTGAGATAAAAATGAATAATTCATTCTAAATTACAATGTTACTCGAAAAATTAATTTATTAAATTTATTTAGTAAGATAGATTTCTTATTATTTTCATTGTTCAAAAGTGAAAGTTGATTGACTAGATCATTGATAAGAATGACAAAACTTAAGTTTCTCTGAAATAAAGATTTATAAGGATTTCTGTAATTACTGTGTTAGTTAAATACCAAGAAATATTAAGTCTAGAATAGTTTTATAAAACCACAATGCTCAGAAGAGTATAATGAAAATAATTTTGCTAGATCTAATTTGAAACCAGCCACCTGACACCCTAAAATTCATTTACTATGTATCCATCTTTGCAAATTTGAAAGGTGTGTTTTTTTTATGAATGTGGAATAGGACTTTCCATTCTAAACAATTGCAAGAGGCTCTCAAGAGCCTGTATTGCTCACTTAGACCATGGCTGACATAAACAGAAGTTTCAGAGGTTCTATGAATGGCATTTTTTATAGAGTCCAATGTTAACACTATATTTCCTGCTGGTATCCATCTTGGATGAGGTATGGAACTGCTGTATACTTGTTTTCTAAGGAACGATGTAAGGATCATCGTGACTAAGTTTGGTCCTAACTGGACTAGTAGTTTCTGAGAAGATTTTTGAATATGTTTTCCAATTTGAAATTATGTTCCTCACTGGCAGCCATCTTTGATCTAGTGGGAACCTGAAAAACACTATCTTTACAAGGGACCACTCAGTGACTATCGGGGCCATGTTTGTGCAAATGGCTAATAAGTGTGAGAGAATTAAGACACCTGAATGTGTTTTCCCAAGGGTCCAATGTTAAAACTGTGTTCCAAGCTATCAGTTGGAAAAAGTGCAAACCTGAAAACAATATTTTTACAGGGGACTATCCTCAGATAATTGTGGCCAATTTATATTCCAATTAGCAAAGTAGTTGTAGAGAAGATCTCTGAATGTGTTTTCTAAAAGGGCACACTGCTAAAACTTTGTTCTCTGCTGGAGGCCATCTTGGATTTAGTGCAGACCTGAAGAAAAAAAAAATTCAGTGGACCACCAAAAGACTTTTGTGGCCTTGTTTGGTTTTAATTTGCCAAGCAGTTTCAGAAAAAATCTCTAAATGCATTTTCCAGTAGGGTCAAATGTTAAAACTATCCAAGGACTATTCTTTTTTTTGGACTTAATATTTATAGTTTTAAAGGAGCTGTAGATAATAAACACTGAATTAACATTTGACCTATGTTGGCTATGTGAACCTCTAAAATCTTTAAAATCAAACTTTGAAGACCTGGTAAACAACATATACTGAAACTTTGTTTGGAATATGACTTTTGACGGAGTTTCAGATTTATAACTGAATAAACAAATGAGCTGTTTTAGCTCAGTAAACCTAGAAAACCTGTAAAATTAAAATTTCACATATCAGGTGCCGAACTAGACCAGGTGAATAATATTCATGCATGTTTGGTTGAAATCTGATTTACAGTTATGATTTTGTTGTGGATTAACAAAGAAGATTAAGAAATAAGCTTTTTGGCACCATGGACTCTAAAATTTGTAAAAACAAAATTCTAAATATTAGGTGCACAACTACATCAGGTGAACAACATATCCTGAAAGTTTGGTTGGAATCCCATTTGCAGCTTTTGAAGGCCTTGCGTATTAAAAAACTGACAGACGCAGGGCGAAGACACAAAACGGAGGATAGTAATCCCTATATGTAAACTCTGCTGGCGACATAAAAACTTGAAAACATGGTTTTTATACAGATGTATCACCTTTTAGCTTAACGTCTGATAAATCTCCAAATTTTTCCAAAATCTTGTAATTTAAAAGCAAAAACAGATTAGAACTAGAGCTGTGTCAGAATGGAAACCAATTATGTCCCCGTTTACGGAACCCCGAGTCAATATGGAAATGCAAATTTAAGTGTGTGTGGACACAGTACAGGTGTGACCACAGTACAAGTGTGGATAAAATACAAGTATAGACATGATATACCTCCTTTTTTTCCAGAAAATATGCAACATTGAATCTCATTTCAAACAGCAACCATATCTCCATTTGGTGAGCCCTTAAATCATTTCTATGAGAGGAAGGCAACCTTTCTATTAAGTATCATCTAATTATAATGTACTTTTATTCCTGCCTTTTCCTCAGTTTTCATGGCAATGGAAGCCATGTTGAAAATTCTGAGCCCCAAATTCATTTCTATTGATGCAAGGCAATTACCTTCCAATTTAGTTTCATCCAAATTGAGGCACATTTGATTTCCCCACATTTTTTCAGTTTCCATGGCAAGGGCAGAAATGTTGAAAAATCTGAGCCCCAAATTCATTTCTATTGATTCAAGGCAATTGCCCTCCAATTTAGTTTCATCAAAATTGAGGCACATTTGATTTTCCCACCTTTATTCAGTTTCCATGGCAACGGTGGCCATTTTGAAAATTCTGAACCAAAAAATCATTTATATGGTTGCTAGGCAACCTTCCAGTAAAGTTTTATCCAATTTGAATTTTCATGCCTTTTTCTAGTTTTCATGGCAACAGTGGCCATTTTGAAATTTCAAAAGATTTGTGTGTGTGTGCATCTACTCATTGTAAGTTAGAGTCCATTGAATAAGTTGAACTTTGCTTGCAAAGTTTCTGAAAAAGATCAAAAGTTGTGTTCTTATTCATACGATAGGACAAACCAGTGGACAGACAAACAGATGGATGGACAGACAAGTTCAAAACAACATGCCCCTGACATTTTGTCATGGGGGTATAAAAAGAAAATATGAAAGTCTGCTCTATAATTTTATGCAAGATCTGTGGCTTATTTTTCATGGTAGATATAGCAATTACAAAATTACTTAAAAAATTGGTAGATTTTAAAGAACAGAAATAAAGTGGAGATCTAAAGCTAATACCAAAAAATAGAATTCAAATAATTTTCACAACTATTTGCTTAATGAAGACATGGAACAACATTCTGACATTTTTTTCCCTATGTTCTGTTATAATTTTCTTTCTTCAATATATATTTAAGACCTATATCATGCGTTTCAATTTGTGGATTGAGTTGGGTGTTGAGGGGGGGGGGGGGGGGGAGGGTTTGAAACCCTTAATCTGGTTATTTTTTAAATTGTTGCAGGTTATCGACATAACAGTGCAAGAAAAGGCAAGATACTGCCTGGACCTTCTATTGCTCGAAGTAAGTGAGTATCAGATTACTTAACAATTGGCAGCTCATGTATGAAATGAAGGTCAATGTGACTTAATTTTTATTAGGAATCTCGAACCTATTCAAGAAATGTCTATGGACAACCATTATTTCTCTATCTCCTTCTAGTATTTCAGATCTGGACTTCAATGCAAAACTATAACCTTGAGTCACTCATGCATGAACTGTAAGTCAAAGTGACCTAACATTTGTCAGCAACCTCATGACAATCAAAGTCACATCTACCAACAAAATGTGACTCCTCTCCTTGCTCTGGTATCTCAGATTATGACTTTAACATTTAACCAGTCAGTCAAGCATGAAACTTAAGTCATCGTGACCTAATTCCTATCGGGAATCTGGTGCCTATCATTAACACATCTACTGCCAAAATATTATTTCCCTTACCTGCTCAAGTACCCAGATCTGGACTTTAACCTGAGGTACTCTTGCATGAAATGTAGGTCAAAGTGGCCCAATATTATTAAGAACCTTGTAAATATGCAAGATGCATCAACTGACAAAATATTTATTATTCAACTACCTATACTGAAGTATCTCAGATCTGGACTTTCCCAACTTACTCATACAAAATCTTACCTACATGTAATATTTATACCAACATCAAGAACTATCAAAGGCTCATTTGTGGACACAAGTTCACCCATCTATGACTTGTACTTAGTTCAAAAGATGCATAGACTTTTACTTTGTGATGGACAAACTGACGGACAGACGGATGGACTGACAAACAGGTTGAAATGCTACATCAAAAGCCCATTTTGATTAAGATGTAAAAGATTGAATATTGTGACATGTACCTCCAATAATGAGGGATAATATAATAGCAAGCAATGCACATGTATTGTTGATGATTTTGACACCAATGCCATCCTGACAAATATTTCAATCACATGCCTTGAAAATATACATATTCTAATGCTGTCATGTTTATGACACAACAGTAATTTGATTGAATAATTTAAAACATGGAAAGCAGCCAAAGCCTGCTAAGCTCACCTCGTTGCGCAACATTGTCACATGTTAAACATGTCAGTTAACAGGAATGGACTACCACCATTTCACAGATTCATCTGCTGTTTTCCTGTTTTTGTAATGCATAAAATGCAGTTCACAGACTGCATCCAAAGCATTCAATGCAGCTGTCATCCGAAAAAGCATCATGCATACCAATATGGTTAATGTGGAACATGTCAGTAAGCAGTAAGCAGGAATTGACTTTAACCATTCTTCCTAACCAAGTCGCTAATGTGTAAAATGTAGGTCACAAGCCAGCATCTGAAGCATGCATTGTTGTTGTCAATACATACCAATATGGTTGATGTGGGACTTATCAGTACCCAGGAATGGACTTAAACCGTTCTTCCTAACCAAGTCGCTCATGCATGAAATGTAGGTCACAGACAGCATCTAGGCATGCATTGTTTTTGTCATCCCAAAATGCATCATACATACCAATATGGTTGATGTGGAACATGTCAGTAAGCGGGAATGGACTTTAACTAACCATTCTTCCTAACCAAGTCGCTCATGCGTGAAATGTAGGTCACAGACAGCATCCAAAGAATGCATTGTTGTTGTCATCCCAAAATGCATCTTACAGATAGATGCCAACCCCTTTCGGTCTAAATCAGTAACCATCAACTGAATTTTCAGTAATTTTGGTCTTCTCTCAGTAATCATAAAAAAATGTTTCTATTTATTGAATCTAAATCACTGATTGGTTACACTATTATGTGCAAATTGCCAGAATATCTTGAAATATTGTACACGAAAAAAAAATCATGCATTTTTTATCTGTTGTGACCAATAGTTACATTCTATTGTTTTTGGTGTGCAGCCCTGACAAGTCAAAGACATATTGAAAAACTATACACCCTTTAAACGTTTGACGTATAATAATTTGAACTCATCTTTACACTCAAGACAATTTATAAATATTCAATGCCATTGTATGGCATATTCTGCGCGGAAACATTAGCCTTTCGTTTACTTTTTTGTGGCAGATGGCTGGGCAGATGGCCTATCAGGCTGCGTTGCGACAAGGTTGGCATCTTTCAATTTTTCAGAGATAGATAAGTCTACTTAAACCGCACAGAAAAGGTCCGAGAAACCCGAAAGCAAAATCCGTTTTGTAATTTTGAAAAACGGTATGGAACAGCAACGAAAATCTGTGTTTTGCAAACTTGAACAGCAGCGATTGAAAATCCGTAACGATTGGAATAATGAGCGTAATACCCTAATTTTGAGCCCAAATACGTGAAAATTACAGAGAATCCATAAGGGTTGGCATTTATGCTTACATACCAATATGGTTGATGTGGAACATATCAGTAAGTGGGAATGGACTTCAACCATTCTTCCTAACCAAGTCACTCATGCATAAAATATAGGTCACAGACAGCATCCGAAGCATGCATTGTTGTTGTCATCCCAAAACGTATCTTACATACCAACATGGTTGATGTGGGACTGGTCAGTAGGCAGGAATGGACTTAAACCATTCTTCCTAACTGGACGCCGACGCAGATGCTAGGGGTTTCACATAAGCCCCCCTCACTTTGTGAGATGAGCTAAAAATTTTCAGGCGATAAAATCGATGTTTTACAGCTGAAACTAACAACAATGTTACAGCACATATGCAGACAATAAAAATTATAATTCCCCTATGACTTACCATAACAGATCCAAACATAGAAAGCAGCCACACCCTGCGCAGCATTGTCATATGTTGCACATGTCAGTAAGCAGGAATGGACTATAAACATGCTTTATAACAGATTCAGTCATGTATAAATTGTAGCTTACAGACTGCAACCGAAACATGCATTGTTGTTGTCATCCCAAATTGCATCATACATACCAATATGGTTGATGTGGGCCATGTCAGTAAGCGGTAATGGACTTTAACCATTCTACCTAACCAAGTCGCTCATGCGTAAAATATAGGTCAGAGACAGCATCTGAAGCATGCATTGTTGTTGTCATCCCAAAATGCATCATAGATACCAATATGGTTGATGTGGGCCATGTCAGTAAGCGGGAATGGACTTTAACCCTTCTACCTAACAAAGTCGCTCATGCGTAAAATGTAGGTCTGAGACAGCATCTGAAGCATGCATTCAAGTTGTCATCCCAAAATGCATCAGGCATACCAATATGGTTGATGTGGGGCATGTCAGTAAGCAGGAATGGACCTTAACCATTCTTCCTAAACGGACGCAGACGCTAAGGGTATCACATAAGCCCCCCTCACTTCCTGAGGTGAGCTAAAAATACAACATGATTATTTCCTAATTGTAACAACTATACAGCCCCAAAGGTACAATGTATTTAATTCAAGGTCGCAAGTTTAGCCACCATCCCTAACATACATGTATAAGTGGCCAATTGTAAAATTTGGTTGCAAAGCTAACACAAATTAAGTTTTTTTCCCCAAAAATTCAGTGGCCAGTTGGCCACCAACAATTCAGTTTTGGTGGCCAATCTAAAATTTTAGTAGGTTTTAGCCTCCATTTAGTGGACTGTCAGTCCCCAAGGGTATTGATCAATAGACCATATTCAGGTTCATGGTCTGCACTCCCTAATTTGGACTTTTAGACTGATCCCAGTATGGATTTTCACTGGTTCCCCATTCCCAGTTGTACTGAGCACTAAGGAAAAAAGAAATTTTTTGATGTGAATATCTTACAAACTGAATTATTTCTAAAAAAATTGATGGGTGTTCCATGGAACACTTGTGTCGCCTGCACTATAGAAGAGCCATTTTTGGCCAAGTGAACCTCTAAAATATGTAAAACAAAATTGTAAGTATCAGGTGCAAAAATAAATCAAGTGATCAACAAATTCTGAAAGGTTGGTTGTAATATGACTTGTAGTTTTGAAAGAACACATTAACAAACTAAATTAACAAATGAGCTATTTTGGCTCAGTGAACCTCAAAAATCTTTTAAATCAAAATATTACGTATCAGATGCACAACAACATCAGGTGAACAACATATTCTGCAAGTTTGGTTGGAATCTGACTTGTAGCTATGATGGAGTTGAGGATTAACTAACCAGAATAACAAATGAGCAACTTTGGCTCCATGAACCTCTAAAATCTGTAAAATCAAAATTCTAAGTATCAGGTGCACATCTACAACAGGTGAAAAACATATCCTGAAAGTTTGGTTGGAATTGTACCAGCAGTTTTGAAGGAGTTGTTGTGAATAAAACACTTACTTTGAACATATAGACATATAGATACAGAGATTAGCAACTAATTGAGGTCGTTAACATCACGCGTGTAAACTCGCTCCCATGATGCAACACCACATTAGGAACATCTCGTAATTTTCCTCAAGTTTACCTGTACGGGCACGATGTTCCTATGGTAATGTTATTGTTTTTACAGAGGCATCGTCATTTAATAATTGTGTTAACCTCATATTACACTAAATATCCATGACAATTTGTCGATATTCGATAAATAAAACTTTTTGTTGACATTTTTGTGCAGTTTTAATTAAAATTACATGAGTTGGAAATAAAAAAAATTAACTAACCGCACACACGTGTTATTACCGATTTTTACATAGGATTAACTAGGAGTTTCTAATCTCTGTATCTATATGTCTCTGCTTTGAAGTTCTGGAGATTTTTGTTTGTAAACATCTAAGAGGGATAACTCTTACAAAGTGACAAATTAGGGAGTGCAGACCATGAACCTGGATATCATCTATCCAGTAGTCAGTACTTTGGTGCCGATTTTATATGGAAACTTGGAATATATAAATTTTAGAAAAAAGAGTAGTCCCCTCTTGCATAGCTCTGTCCTTAGCTGATTTTGGCTTTCAATTAGATTTTAGGTTGTTTGTGCTTTTTTCAGATTTTACAAATTTTTTGCTTTTGGTCTTCTAAATATTTTGATTTGATCTGAACTGAAGACACATAAGTTATTGAAATAGCAATTCTGAGTAATTAAACTTACCATACCTTCGGTATTTTCTTATTTAGCAGACAAAATTGAGGGCTGCCATGGATATATGTATATTTAATATGTGAGGAGAAATAATATAATTTGATGTTTTTGTTATCTTGTTTTGATTTTTTTCCTATAATGGAATCAAAAGTCACTATGAAAAGGAGATATCTTACATCAGAGGTATGTTTTTCCCTAAGATATTTTCTATAAAATTCAATATATCCCATCTCCTGTTTGAAACATCAAAGACCCATGGTATTTATGATATTAAATGGAATTTGACCACCATGTGAATAATATCTTGAGTAAACACACAACTCAAATAATTCTATTGCACCAATATTTAATTTCACATTTATTAAGATCTTTTTAATCATATAATAATAAAAAAAAAATCACAAAGCATTTCCATTTCATGAACATTTCGGTGGTCATGAGGATTATAGCTTGAAATGATATTTTAATCATTAATGGAAAAATCAAATGCCCATAATTGTTACACAAATATTACAATTGTTGTACGTTTTGAAAACATATTTTTCTCAAAATTTTGAAGTTCAAAAAAAAAAAAATTGGGAGACCAAAAGAATTTACTAAAAATCTAAATAAAATAAGAGCAAGTCTCCTTGCATGGTGTGAGAGGTTTGACATGTTTGTTTTCTTATACATCGTAATGAATTCTCTACATTCATGTACACTCGAACTTCAATGGCTCATACACCAAAGGATCCAATGAGGGCTATTCCATTAAAAAGGGGGTACCAGGGTCGGAAGGCAGAAAATGAAAATTCTTGTGGCTTCTTGTCGACTTTGTATCTTATTGCTATACATGTACTCATATTTGTCCGTTAATTACCCTTGGTTGGGGGGGGGGGGGGGGGTAGTAGAAAATTGCCTTCTGACCCTGGTACATGCATTTTAATGCAAAATTTTAATGCAAAAGCCCTGAAAACAATTCGAGCTAGAGGGATGTTCTAGCTATTGAGGTAGAACTATGTTTTAATTTGAATTGAGGGACCACAAAAGGGGTTTTAGGCATCAATGGTGTTTGATTTATTGCAGTTTGAGCCATAGAGGTTCCAACTGTATACTCAATTATAGTCATAATAAGTGATACTTGATGGTCCCTTGATACTCTTTATAACAGATCTAGAAATTTAATAGTAAGTGAATGTCTAAATTATTCTCTTATCAATTACCATCAACAAAATATAGGTACTAAAAGCACTTACAAAAGACATGAATTTTTCATTCACCTTAAATCACCCATTAACAAAGCAATTCCAGATTATGCTGATGAAAAATTAAGGCTTTATGTAATTCTAACAAGCCCAGTTACAGTATGTGGCCATAATACAGTATGTGTCTGAAAATTTCCCTGTGCATTTAATATAAAAACAGCCGATGTTAAGAAAATTCTCAAGAATTTTTATGATTTGTGCTATTTGAAACAGGGTGACAAACAGCTTCTTCCTGTAATTTTGAAATAATTTTGTACAAAGTATTTTGCTTTTTGTCAAAGTTTAAACACCGGCCGAAAATTTAGGTGATATAATCATATAATTTACCAAAGATAAATAACCAATTTTGATCTGAAAATTTTGCATTTGTGTTTATATTGTGGAGTAGTGGAAACTATTGTTCAATAATTTTTTCCTTAATTATAGGAAGGAACTGTACATCAAGCTCTTCTTAATGGTACAATAATTATGAAAATACGAGAAGAGATGAATTCTAGATAATTTTTTGAACATCTGTCTTTTTTTTATATGAAATATACGGAGAAATGTTCAGCTGCGTACTGTATTATGGCCACGCACTGTAAGTCTTCCAGATATGAATTATTTCCCTTTCCAGCACTTTTATTATAAAAACTGTATCAGTTATTTCTGTATCATAAGAAGCCATTTTAATGAGTTTTGCTCTTCTCTTCACAACATCCTCACATAAACTAAAGATACATTCATCAAATAATAAATTAAATATGACATAAAATACACTATATATTAATGTTTCTCTACACGACATATTGGGTTATCGTACACCATCTGTAAATTTACTTTAGGTCCTATCAAAGTCCTTATATCATCTATCTTGTATTTAATCATGGTTGGCCTGCAAGTAAAAATCAAAATTGATTAATTTCACTGGCTATAGGTACTTTTACATGGACAAATAATCAATTACACATATAAACCACTTATACAGTTTTACCGACTGAATGCCAGTTTGAATCAACTTACAAATATATATCATATATCTATTATATATTTCAAATATATATTATATATTTCATATTATGTATACCACTTTTTTTTCAATAAAAAGACGATGCCAAAAGTAACTAGATAACTTTAAACATAGGTAATCAACGATTACAAAGTTCGCCTCGTTGTGGCACTTTGTCGCAGCAACCCAATTTTGCCTGGATGCTGACCTACCATCAGAAATACATGCACGTGCAAGATTAGATGATCCTACCATGTACAGTGACTGAGATCTGAACTCAGACGTAAACTTGAATGTAAGTCACTCAAGCGGAAAATATAGGTCAAAGTGAGCTAATTTTGCCCGGATGCTGACCTCCCATCAGAAATGCATGCACATGCAAGGTTATATGATCCTACCATGTACAGTGACTGAGATCTGAACTCGGACGTGAACTTGAATGTAAGTCACTCAAGCGGAAAATATAGGTCAAAGTGCCCTAATTTTGCC
>MJUU01053393.1:112998-126842 GCA_002080025.1 Modiolus philippinarum
GGATGCTGACCTCCCATCAGAGATGCATGCACATGCAAGGTTAGATGATCCTACCATGTACAGTGACTGAGATCTGAACTCGGACGTAAACTTGAATGTGAATGAGATCTGAACTCGGACGTAAACTTGAATGTAAGTCACTCAAGCAGAAAATATAGGTCAAAGTGACCTTATTTTGCCTGGATGCTGACCTACCACCAGAGATGCATGCACATGCACAGTTAGATTATTGTACTATGCATAGTAACTGAGATATGAACTAAAATGTAAATTTGAATGCAAGCCACTCAAGTGGAAAATATAGGTCAGAGAGACCTAATTTTCTTGGAGGCTGTGAGTTAGCCCGAGATGCACCTGCATGCAAAGTTTGATGACCCTACACTGCATAGTTACTAAGATATATACCCAAATGCGGACACGGACGCGGACACGGACGCGGACGCCAGGGGTACTCCAATAGTCCCCCTCAACTTCGTTGAAGTGAACTAAAAAAACCATGTGCCATATACTTAATTTATATAGGAAAAAAAAAGGACACTGGAGATGAAATAAAAAGATTTAACAAATCTTATGAATTTTCCCCTGCATTCAATTTATAAATATTTTTTTTATTTTTACCTTTCTAAAGATAATCCCCAAGCTATCACAGAAACACCTTCAGGTAATCCCATAGGTAACAACATTTCTGGTCGGAAAACTCCTGAATTTCCAATTTCTACCCATTTCTGTAATCCTGGTATAAAAGTAAAATTTACATGTTAGAGAAGCAATAAACATTAAACAAGAGCTGTCCCCGAATGGCAGCCAAATATACACCCGCTCATTGAAACCTGAATCAATATGGTAAGTGCAAATTTAAGTGGGTGTGGACACAATACAGGTGTGGGCACAATACAAGTATGGACACAATGATATAATCTTTAAGAAAGAACTTTTCGTAAGGGTGCCAATGAAAATAGTCTGTCAAAACTGGACAAAAATAAAATTCACCTTTTTTTTTTTTCTCTTTGACATTTTTTTCAACTAAAGTCCAAGTCAAATTACCTCCCCTTCCTGGTTTCTAAAAATAATCATATTCCTTCATGCACATCTCAACCTAGTGTCCTTCCTTTGTGTAAAGTTTCATCAAAATCCTTTCAGTGGTGTAAGAGGAGTTTCGCTTACGAGGTTACCCAAACATTGGGAATCTCAAATTATCTCCCTTTCCTGGTTTCGAATAAAAAATTATATTCTTTCATGCACATTTCCATAAAGTATCCTTCCTTTGTGTAAAGTTTCATCAAAATCCTTTATGTGGTTTAAGAGTAAGTGCGCTAATGAGGTTACTCATACATAGGGAATCGACGAAAAGTCAAAGTATCTCCCCTTCCTGGTTTTGGCCAATAACTATATTCCTTCGTGAACATCTCCATATAGTGTCTTTACTTTGTGCAAGTTTCATCAAAATCCTTTATGTGGTTTAAGAGAAGTTGTGCTTACGAGGTAACCCATACATGGGGAAACTAAGAAAAGTCAAAGTCAAATCATCTCTCCTTCCTGGTTTCGGACAATAATTATATTCCTTCATGCACATCTCCATATCGTCCTCTGTGTAAAGTTTCACAAAATCCTTCAAGTGGTTTAAGAGGAGTTGCCCTTACAAGAAGTGTGGACAGACGGACAGACAGACAGACAGGGTGATTCCTATATACCCCCCCCCCAAACTGTTTGCGGTGGGTATAATAAATACATGCCTTTTGATTCAATTAAGTAAAAACCTTCTTTGCAATATTCTCATGTCAGAGACACATTCCAACTCTCACAAAATTAAGATGACCAATTGTGGTCAAAAGTCACTGGGAACATAAATTGTGTTAAAAGATGGTTTCAACATTTTTACCTTGATAGGTCAAACTTGAAGGGACCACAAAAAACAGATCAAGCCATCAGTTGTTCCAGCAAAAAGTTCTACCATTTCCAGAAATCTTACTGTATTTGCACTGGTTAAGTGTGGTATTACAATATCATTAATATGGGTTAAACTTGAGAATAATTTAACTTTACATTAATATTCAACTGAGGATTTTTAAAAACCAATTAAATCTTTTAATATTGCATCAATCATTTACAGCATATTAACAATTATTACAATAAAGGACAAGTTTTCCAATTGTTTTGATTTTTGAATCTGGATTTTCCCCTTCACCTTTCCGCTGATATGTATTCAGTTTTGACACCTGACCTCTAAAACATATCCTTGATTGACCAATGATGTGTTTATAAAAGGCCAATTTGATGTAATGAGGTTGTTACCCCTGACCTCTAAAACATATCCGTGATTGACCAATGATGTGTTTATAAAAGACCAGTTTGATGTAATGAGGTTGTTACCCTTGACCTCTAAAACATATCCGTGATTGACCAATGATGTGTTTATAAAAGGCCAGTTTGATGTAATGAGGTTGTTACCCCTGACCTCTAAAACATATCCGTGATTGACCAATGATGTGTTTATAAAAGGCCAGTTTGATGTAATGTGGTTGTTACCTCTTAACCACTTATTACAGAAATTGCAAAATCAAATACATACCATCATGATAACTGAACAGCTCCATACTGGGTTCTGTGTACGGATTATATGTGGGTTTGAAACGTAATTTTGTAATGTTTAATTTTTTGAAGAATTCTTGTATAATGCCCATTAAATGTCCAAGTGTTAATCCATAATCAGCAACAACGCCTTCAATCTGGTGAAATTCTGCTAAATGAGTGGCGTCCGTTGTTTCATTTCTGAACACTCTGTCTATTGAAAAATATTTAACTGGCGTGAACTTTTCCTGCAAAAAATGCAATGGATAACAATGACAATATATTTTTTGCTTTTGTTTTTTTGAAATATCTCATTCAATTTGGAGGAAATATCATAAAAGATAATATTGCTTTATATAAGGGGAATAGCATGCCAAAAATTATGCCAGTATTTTTTTGTTGTTGTCGAGTATTTTTTGTGTATTTATACATGTATATGAGACTGGTCGGTTTGGATGCTGATGGTTTCACATTGACATAAACCATGTATCACATTTTACATTTTATTCTTTACAATTTAACTTTTTTTGTTTGCAAATAGATTTTTTGGCCTGTCAGTCATGGGACTGGCAAATCAGGCCAACAATAATTTGCAGTACATGTATCTCTGAAGAAAAGTCTCCAATAATGGGTGTTTTTTTTTTTGCAGAAATGACAAGGAGATTAAAAACATGTTGTATCTTTTTAGACTAGAGTACATTTATATGTAGGCTCCATCTTACTATTCATAATTTTCAATTTCTCTAATGTTGAGAGTACTGGCTGAGTACCCATTCTTGCCAGGTACCCTATCTCACCATGCACAACTTTTCTGCTACCTAAAAAGGCCCAGCAAAATTTTATCAAATTTTTAAAATACAGGTATTGAACTTTACAGGTTTTGAACAGGTATTGAACTTTATGGGAACCAAAACTTTCACAGAAAAATCTTGAAACTTTTTGTAGAAATGGAAAATAGTGAGATTGGGTTCCTGGCAAGAATGGGTACTAGGCCAGTATTTATGTTGTACGAAGCTAATACACAAACCTGCTGAGATAACTGGTATAACATTCTGGCACTAACAGCTGTAGTGTGAGTTCTAAGGATGTTCTTCTCTGCTTCTGATGTCTTCCAGTCATAATTATATCTACAGCCAAATATTTATTGAAATACATTTGTACCTAGCATGCTTAGCTTACTGATTAAACAGGAAACTCTAAAATTTGGAGTGAAATTAAGTACACTCTTGCTGTTAGGTTTTTATCTCAGTTCCTTTCTTGCAAGGTTTACTTTTTTTACCAGTCTTACTAGAGGAAAAAATAATTTTGCATAGGTTATGTTTTCTTTTGAAATTGTGCTCAACATCTATCTATTTTATTGTTTTGGTACTGCTGTGAAAATACTTGTTATTGGTCAATTTTTGTGGTCTCATGAAAAATCATTGCATCACAGGTTTTTTAATTTGATGTTTGATAGTAATTCCATTGAAAGTTAATTGAAAACTGGTATTCATAGACTTTTAATTTTGTGGTTTCAGATACCACAAATTCCATAAAAAATTGGAATCCCATAAATGGTAATACTTTCACAGTATGCACTTTTTCATTCTTCCATTTCATTTGCTACATTTATAACTTTGTTTTACATGTACCATTTTTAACAGTATTTTCCTTCCCTTTAGTAAAACTTACCCCCGAGAACCATATCCTCCTTCTGCATGTGTTTTTTTCACTCTCTGTAGGTAATCTGGAGGTACCTGTTTTATATCTGCAACTCTTGGTTCTGTGTAAAAAAAAAGATTGTAAGAATTTTTTTTATTAAAACATAAATACAATGTACATATAGTTGAACTTCAACCGCTTGAACTGCAATAACTTGAAAACCATGGATGTTTCGAACCCTTTTCTGGACTCTTGGTTTCATTTGAAGGTAGATGGAAACTAATGTTCATCTCCATGAGATTTTGTTAAAAGGCGGCTCAATTGAAGAACTAATCTTACTAACCTGAAATATGTAATAAAAAGTATTGGTCACCATGCTTGATTTTTCTAGAACTGATGTCAAAGTTTGCTCACTTTTAGCCACTTGTTCGCCTGTTTTCACATAGAATGCACAGGAAAAATATGGAAAGGCAATTTCTGCTTAATAATGAACCTTTTATCCATGAGAATTTTATATGTTTTTGTAAATAGATTATGTTTATGATATGATGGTTGCAACGAAAATTTGTATATGTCACCATGCTTTTAACGGAGATATTTTACAAAGTTTCCGTAATAATTGTTTACGGGAAAAGGGAGTTAATTTGCGGCAAAATGATCTAAATATGACGTTTCATACAAGTCGATCAATTATGACGCCACAAAGGAAAACTTGTCAAAGGACTGTTCCGGCAAGGAAATCAACCCAACTCCGTATTCGACTTTGTATTTTTCTAATGCGCGGTTGTACTGCGCAGCCCAACAGTGTCGATCTACCTTAAACTCAGTTCAATCTCAATAGTTCAAACAACCCTCTAGCTCTAACTGTTTTCCTCATCACTTGAAGTTCAAGCAATCAAAGTTCGACTGTATTATAATCTTTACTTCATTTCATGGTGTAATTTCATTCCTTGATGACTTGATACATATCATGATTCTATTTCAATGGCTTCCTCTTATAAAATTCACAAATTCTACATGAATACAATTATAATTTAGTGTACCAATTTATGAGTACAGTGGAACCTCCGAATACCCGCCTCCGTCGGGACCAAAGAAATCGGCCGGTTTTGCGAGGTTACGGTTTTCGGAGGTTCCGAAATCTGGTCTTCAAATTCTGAACTCTAATACCGGACATGTTATATATGATATTTAAGGTCAGTTTAGGCTGTGACTTAACTATTTCAGTATATTTCCCTGCGTTATTGTAAATTTTAATCAATATTGTCGATAATCTGTTCAAATACAGTTATTTATCAATCAAGATGGCAAGAGATTTCTGACAAATTTAATAAACTTGGTCGATTTCATTGTCCGCGGAAAAAGTCGTCCGGTTTTCAGAGTTCAATTTAAGAAGAAAATATACGCTTGGGACCGATCTCTATGGCCGGAATTCGGAATTCAGGGGGCCGGTTTTCAGAGGAATTTTTTACTTAGGGCTATTCCATTAAAAATTCCCTCCGGGGGGTGGAACACCAGTGAATTTTTTTTCTGTTGGTGGTAGGTGAATTTTCATTGTATCCTAATAATTCATTTATAAATTTTAATTTTTTTCTCTTGGTGGGGGGTATAAAAATAAGTGGCGTTCCACCCCCTGGTGGAAATTTTTACTGGAATAGCCCTTATTTATATAGGTAAAAATTCCGGACCGAAACATATCGTTCGGTTTATAGAGGAATCCGGTTTTTAGAGGGGCCGGATTTCAGGAGTTCCACTGTATTGATGTCCATGGATATAGAACTTGGTCAATACAAATACTACTGAACAACCTACCATCTAAACAGAAATTCACTTATGTTTGTTCAGTTTTTCTTATTCCTGTTAAGTGGAATTAAAGCTTAAGAGTTGAAAAAGAATCGTCTAAATAGCTTTGGAACCATTTCTTGAATATAACTATAAAGATTATGATGCACAGATGAAACGATGGATCACATTCCCCTGTATTTAAGCTTTGTATGTCACAGATCTCATCAATATTTTTAAATTGATTATGACTGACAAGTTTTATGGCCTAAATCTATTTTAGGGTTTATACACTGATATAAGCACTCTTTAACCCTTCAAATAACTCTCACTCAAGAAAACATCTTATGCCCCATCACTAACACAACACACCAGTTTAGTGACTTATATGGCATGCCTGAATGATATTCTACTCAACACTGATTAAACTCAGGAAAATTATTATGGCATGTTATTTGTTTATTCTTTTTTTTTTTGTGAATTTCAAAACCAAATTTATTTTATTTGTGTAGTATTGAATTCGAGTCACTTCCTTTTAAAGTCAAACAAGAAGTTGCACCCTATGGCATTCATGGGATTATATGAATCTAGCACCAGTGAAAAGGCAAGATCAAGAAATCTCAGACACCCAAGGGTAAGAATCCAATATTTCTCTGACGAGGCTTGCCGAGTCAGAGAACCATTGAAATCTTACCTGAGGGTGTCTGAGATTTCTAAATCTTGAATTTTCAACAGTGTTTGGTTTGTTCTCTCACTTTTGTTCATAAAAAAAACGTCTTTTTTGTGCTGTCATGTTGTCCTGACCATCCGCCATTACTTAGCGACTCACCATGACGTCATAGTATGTATGAACTGTCTCACATAGGGTGGTGTAAGACAGAAAAATCTCACACCACTAAAAATAGGAACTGACCTGTCTAAAAAGTGAAAAGCCTGACATCGTAATTGATGTTACACTACTTTTTTTAAGCATGTCCAACACATCTCAGCAAACGAAATATTTCAACATTGAAAGAACATGTCTGATGTGACTGACAATAAATTGGTCTTTATAATTAATCATGTAGAGATTGCATTCCAAGTTGGAAATCTATTAAGTAGAAGTCGAGTAAAATTCAACATAATAATTTGTGGACAGACAAACAGACAAAATCAAAGAGAAACAGAATCATGACAAATCAAATATCTGTGCCTGCGCCATACCATAATACAACCGCAAATTTTTGGGGTCTTTTAAAAACAGCTGCAGAAAAAACTACATTATAAAATTTCTAGGCATAGAATACTGTTAAAGTGTATATACTTGTAAATTTTCTACTGAAACAATTGCATAATTAAAACACATAAAACACAAACCTGAGACAAAGAAAGTGTCATGAGCATCTCTGGCAGGATGTTGCTGAGGCTGGAACAAAGCATCGAAATTCCAGAAACAACTTTCTATATAATTGTTTGTTGGCATTTCTGTGAAGCTGAAAAAATAAAACAGATATATAGGCACATAATGTCAAGCAACCATACCTTACTGTGTACCAGTTCTGTTACTCGATGTTACTATAAAGATTTTTCAATTCCTAATTACATGTGTATTGTGAAATCTCAAACAAACAAAAATTACAACAAGAAATCAACTGAACAACAATGACAAATGTTAGAACTAGATGCTGATCTAGAGTGACAATGACAAATGTTTAAACCAGAGGCTCCCAGGAGCCTGTATCGCTCACCTGGCTTTCAGTTGCCACAATCAAGGTAACATTATAAGTTATACAGTTGATCTTCAGTTTCTCAAACTTTCGTAGCTCGAACACCTCCATTATCTTGAACTGTTTTTAAAGTCTGATCATGTTTTATTATATTTCTTTGTTGGGCTTTTTTGACAAAAAACGTTCTTGCTAAGGACCACTTTCGACACCGGTTTTGATGTCGAGACGTTATTTTGTAAATGGCAGTCAACAAACAATTTTCAACATCGGTTTTGAAGTCGCAACATCAATATCTATTTGGAAATCAATTTTCATTGAAATCAGACAATGTTGAATATTCCCACCTTTTTTGGTGGCCACTTTAAAAATGGCGGTCAACGAACAATTTTTAACATCAGTTTTGAAGTTGAAACATCAAGACCTATTTGGAAACCAAATGTCATTGAAATAGGACAATGTTGAATTTTCCCGCCTTTTTTGGCAGCCCAAAATGGCGGTCAACGAACAATTTTCAATGCCAGTTTTGAAGTCGCAACATCAATATCAATTTGGAAACCAAATTTCATTGAAATCGGACAATGTTGAATTTTCCCGCCTTTTTTGGCGGCCATTTTGAAAATGGCGGTCAACGAACAATTTTCAACACCAGTTTTGAAGTCGCAACATCAATATCTATTTGGAAACCAAATTTCATTGAAATCGGACAATGTTCGGTTTTGAAGTCGCAACATCAATATCTATTTGGAAACCAAATTTCATTGAAATCGGACAATGTTGAATTTTTCCCACCTTTTTTGGCGGCCATTTTGAAAATGGCGGTCAAGGAACAATTTTCAACATTAGTTTTGAAGTCGCCACAGCACAGCAATAAAAGATGAAAATACGAAAAATTTTAAAAATTTGGTGAAAAAAGGGCAATAACTCCTACGAGGGTTTATGGATTTTCTTCACAATTTCAGGGTGGGTAGATCTTGATATGCTGAACATTTTGGCAATAAACACTTGTCCTCTATCTGTTACACTTTTTGAAATAAAAAATAAAAAATGCAAAAATTTTGAAAATTTAATGGAAAAAGGGCTATAACTCCGAGATGGGTTTTCAGATTTTCTTCAAAATTGCAGTGGGTAGATCTCATCATGCTGATCATTTTTACTCCCTGTCAGATTTTCGATATCTGTAACGGTTTTCGAGTTATTAGCCAAAAACTGCAATTTACCCCTATGTTCTATTTTTAGCAATGGCGGCCATGTTGTTTGACCAGCCGACTAATCGAACACAATTTTGAGAAGCCATACCCTGGTGATAATTCAAATCAAGTTTGGTTACATTTGGGCCAGTGGTTTCAGAGAAGAAGATTTTTGAAATTGTTGACTGACAGACAGACGGACGACAGACGCATAGTGATGGCAAAAGCTCATATGGCCTTTTAGGCCAGGTGAGCTAAAAATGCTATCTGGTCTGTTCTACCACTTTTGGAGAAACAGAAACAAATATCTGAATTGGTAGCTGATCTGTCTTGCCACTTTCCTATTACATTATCAAAGTTTAAACTGCTAGAAGATCTTTTTTGCTACTTTTTGAGTAACAGAAACAAAATTTGCACTAGAAGCTGATCTGTTTTGCCTCTTTCTGTGTAACAATGATAAATGTTTGAACATGGGAAGATCTTGTTTGCTATTTTTGTAAAATGACAAATGTTTGAAATGGAAGTAGATTTGTTTTCTCACTTGCAATGTAATAATAACAGATAAAGGGCTACGCCGAGCGCAGCATGATACGACCGCAGCATGTCGACCACTGAAATTTCAACAAAAGTAGTTTAAAGTGACTGTGGACACAGTAAAGAGCTTGACACAATAATTAGATGGACACAAAAAGAAGCTTGACACAGTTATTAACTAGGAACAAAAAAAAAGAAAAATTCAACCCTTTTGATCACTTTCTGATGAAAAAACGTAAGAGCTATGCAAAATATGTACTATCAACTAAAACTTTACATCCATAGAAATTCAAAGAAAAAAATTCCATCGAAATCTGATGAAAAATAAAGTTAAGACATATATTTAGAAAAATTGCAATTTTGGCCCCTTTGACCCCTTGTAGCTTGGAAACAGTAAGAGCCACGCCAAATTCATTGCATACCTCTGAAAGCTTAGATCAAGAGGAATCCAAAGAAAAAATCCCATCGAAATCCGATGAAAAATAAAAATTTGACATATTTAGAAAAATTGCAATTTTGGCCCCTTTGATCCCTCGAAGCCCGGAAACGGTAAGAGCTACACAAAATCAGTTGACATATTGCTGAAAGCTTAGATCAAGAGGAATCCAAAGAAAAAAATCCCACTGAAATCCGATGAAAAATAAAGATTTGACATATTTAGAAAAATTGCATTTTTGGCCCGTTTGACCCCTTGTAGCTCGGAAACGGTAAAACCTACACAAAATCCGTTGACATACTACTGAAAGCTTAGATCAAGAGGAATCCAAAGAAAAAAATCCCATCGAAATCCGATGAAAAATAAAGATTTGACATAATCTGCAAATTCCCAATTTTGGCCCCGTTCGGCCCCTCATAGCTGGGAAAGGAAACAAGTTATCAAAAATATAATAGTTGAGCGCCATAATAATTTTTCACAAGGAATCCATTAAAAAAAACTGCATCAAAATCGGACTTAAAATAAAAAATTAATTTTTTTGGAGATTTGCCCCTGTTGGGCCCCATTTATCTCGTGAGCGGTACATGCTACGTGAAATCCGTTGGCATACTCCAGATTGGAAATTTCCTCAGGAGCACACTGAAAGAAACCCCATCAAAATCCGATTAATAATAAAGATTCTACAAACAAACATGTGAAAACACCCAATTTAACCCCTTTTGGCCCCTTTTTTTAAAACGGTTGGGGCCACAATTACCAAAACTGAGCCAAGCCTTCCTTTTGTACCAAAGAACATTATGTTAAAATTTCATAAGGATTGATCTACTGGAACTAAAGTTATTGACCAAAAACTAAAGTGTCTACAGACGACGACGACAACGACAATGACAACGACGACGACGACAACGACGACGACGACGACGACGACAGCACCATACCAATATACGACCGCAAAAAATTTTTGCGGTCGTATAAAAATTACAATGGTTTAAAGAAACCGAATCACAAAGCATAGGCCATGTAAATCAAAGATCAATGAACTATGTTTTTTTTTGGTCTGTCAGTCATGAGACTGTCAAATTTTAGTTTTTCTGTTGGTCTATCAAAATTTCTGCCAAATATTGAATTCATTTTTTAAGAATAAATCCTTCATTAACCCTTTGAAAGAGTATTATTTAATTGGTTTATTGTGATTTAAATACAGAGCCCAATATCAATAGATACGTCTAAAGCGGATGTTTGAAAAGTAACCGAAACTGTTTTTTTATTCTGATTATTACATAAATACCCCAGACCTAGATGTTTTTAGCCAAATATACCCCCCCCCCCCCCCGCTCATTGAACCCTGAATCGATATGGTAAGTGCAAATTTTATTGGGTGTGGACACAATACAAGTGTGGACACAATACAGGTATGGACACAATACAAGTATGGATAAAATGATATAATCTTCAAGAAAGAACTTTTCGTAAGGGTGCCAATGAAAATACTCTGTCAAAATCAGACAAAAATAAAATTCACACAATTTTTTTTGCCTCATTTTACAAAAAACTCATAGGCGTTAGAGAAATTTCATTACAACACTTACAAAACAACTCTTTGAGAGGAATACATTGAAGAAAGTGTTTCTCTATCCCAGCTTTATTTCACAATATCTACATCTTGAATTATTTCTTTGAAAAATTGTCCAAGTCCAAAAAATCATTGCAAAAGGAATCAACGAAAGTCCAAGTCAAATTACCTCCACTTTCTGGTTTCTGAAAATAATTATATTCCTTCATGCACATCTCAATAAAGTGTCTTTCCTTTGTGCAAAGTTTCATAAAAATCCTTTAATTGGTTTAAGCTGAATTGCGCTTATGAGGTAACCCATACATAGCGAATCTACGAAAAGTCAAAGTCAAATTATCTCTCCTTCCTGGTTTTGAATAATAATTATATTCCTTCATGCACATCTCCATATAGTGTCAATCCTTTGTGTAAAGTTGCATCAAAATCCTTTAAGTGGTTTAAGAGAAGTTTCACTTACAAGTAACTCATACATAGGGAATCTATGAAAAAGTCAAAGTCAAATTATCTCTCCTTCCTGGTTTTGAATAATAATTATATTCCTTCATGCACATCTCCATATAGTGTCAATCCTTTGTGTAAAGTTGCATCAAAATCCTTTAAGTGGTTTAAGAGAAGTTTCACTTACGAGTAACTCATACATAGGGAATCTATGAAAAAGTCAAAGTCATATTATCTCCCTTTCTGGTTTAAGACAATAATTGTATTCCTTCAAGCACATCTCCATATAGTGTACTTCCTTTGTGTAAAGTTTCATCAAAATCCCTTCTGTGGTTTGAATGGAGTTGTGCTTACGTCAGGAAACTCATACATAGGGAATCTAAGAAAAGTAAAAGTCAAATTATCTCCCCTTTCTGGTTTCAGACAATAATTATATTCCTTCATGCACATCTCCATATAATGTCCTTCCTTTGTGTAAAGTTTCATCAAAATCCTTCAAGTGGTTTAAGAGGAGTTGCACTTACAAGAGGTGTGGACAGACGGACAGACAGACAGACAGACAGGGTGATTNGGGGGGGGGGGGGTATAATAAATGTCTTGCAGGGGGTATAATAAATGTCAGCTTTAGATGATATTTTTTTCCACATAAGACAACATATCCATTGATTATACAGGGATTTTAAAATATGCTGCATGTAATATTCCCATCAGTTTCATTAACTTAGAGTAGTATGTTTTTCGGAGGTAATTAGTAAATTTTTTTCTATAAATTTAAATGAAAACTTCAACAAGCATTAAATTTTTTCACAGCAAGATCAAGAACCCGACTGTGCTCCATGTATTCTGATGTTGGAAAGGGAGATAATTCATTAATGTGTTTGACTTTGTGCATGCTGAAGGGAGAAAAATAATCACACTTTAATCTTCAGTTACTCTAAAGTGACCAGACAGTCCCTATATCTACAACTTATTAGTTAAGTCTTCCAGGGAAGAAATGTGTCGCCTGCGTAATTGCGTAAAAAAATTCTATGTTCAATCAAACAGGTAGTGGGCATGCGAGAAATCCCAAACTCTGTTACGTCACCATACTGATACTCCATGCCAAATTGCAGAAGGCTGGGATACATAGTTCCTGAGAAAACTGTGACAAAATTTTTTTGTGACGTCAATCAGCAAACTAGAGGCTCAGGGACTGAGTCGCTCAGCTGACAAAATGCTTCTGTATGCTGATGACCAAAAATGATTTCTTCCACTCAGGGTTTAATGTTAAGGTGTAGTTCCATACATATTCCAATTCATTTTGCTTAAATTTGCTTCAGTAATTTAATAGAGGATGACTAAATGATCAATTTCCAATAGGGTCAAATATTAATCTATATTCTGCCCTGGCAGCATGACGTTTTTTGTAATGAGCAATCTTTGCATAGAACTTTCCGTACATCATTCCTGTAAATTTGGTTGAATTTGCTTCAGCAGTTTTAGAGGAGAAGATTAAAATGTGAATTTTCCCATAGGGTCCAAGGTTAAACATAAGTTCCGCACTGGCGGCCATGTTTTTTGTCAGATTGAAATAAAATTTGCATTCTTTGTGAAGGACCTCTGGTACATCATTCCTGTAAAGTTTGGTTGAATTTGCTTCAGTCCTTTCATAGGAGAACATGAAAATGTGATTTTTCCCATAGGGTCCAATGTTAAACCATGTTCCGTGCTGGCAGCCATGTTTTTTGTCAGATTGGAACAAAATGAACAATCATTGTTAAGGACCTTTAGTACGTAATTCCTGTTAAGTTTGGTGGAATTTGCTTCAGTGGTTTCAGAGCAGAAGACGAAAATGTTATTTTTCCCATAGGGTCCAATGTTAAACTTAAGTTCCACGCTGGCGGCCATGCTTTTTGTCAGATCGGAACGAAATGAGCAAACTTTGTAAAAGACCTTCCATACATCTTTTCTGTAAAGTTTGGTTGAATTTGCTTCAGCCG